>JAXCGZ010020958.1:25000-45000 GCA_037179515.1 Halocaridina rubra | reverse complement strand
ACCTCCTTAAAATAGCTAAGTACTTGTGATCTGTATCCAGTGAGTAATGGGACAATTAGTAAAAGAAATTGAGGTCGGTGGACGCCGCCATTTTATCTTGTAGTTATGCTTTGACTCAGCCAACCCGCTTATAAGGGGTGTGGCGCTTAATAAGTTGATAAAAGTAGAATTTCTGTACCCATTACTAACATGGATAATTTGTACTAATAGCTATAAGCAGTAATAAACTCCGTTTTTGTTATAATTTGAGTAATATAAAGAATTTGCGTTGGAAGTGTGTTCCATTTATTTGTATTAATGCCTAGATTGAATTTTAAGAACGCGAATGTATCGATTTTTTTAATTGACAAATTTAATGCACGTGAAATCACTATTACAGTCTATTAATTTCTAAAGCGTAAGAATTATAGTGAGAAATATACGTGCATCTGCTTTTAAGAGTTTCATCGACCACGTGTGGTTTTCGAGAAAGGAATGCGGAAGTGACCATTCGATCTCCCAACCTCGTTATTGTAAATCCGTAGTAATTGTACTGATCCTTGATATTTAATGTACGTGAAATCATTGTTATATTAATTTCTTAAAGCGTAAGAACTCGAGTGTTACGATTGCGCCTGTTTTTAAGTTTTTTTCTTTTTTTGTTTGTTTTTATCCGCGGGAGTAATGTTTTAGCGAGAGAAAGACATAAACGACAGATCGTTCTTTTTGTGTTATGATGAAGGGAATTAATATTACGATACGTGTGTGGCATGTTCTTCTTGAAGAATAAGAAATTTTCGTGATATTAGTTAGAGATGAGTTTTTTTATTTCACGCTATGCAGGTGAAAGTAACAGTAAATTAGAGTAGTTTGTGCTGTCCTAGAATAGGGAAGGTTTTTCAGTGTCACCCAAATGTAGCTTCAAGGGAGTAGAATGTTTGTTTGTTCGTTAGAATGGGACTTAGGACTGGTGAGGAAGTCTGTGACCGCACGGCTCAGCCGGGATTTCACCTTTACTCTTCTTCAGAGAGACCGGGAAAGGAAAACCAACGTTGTAAATAAAAGGGAATTTTACAGAAAGGGGATGATTGTCTTGAAAGGGATTAGCGAATGAGTATGAATGACTGGGGGTATAATGGGGGGTTGCTCTAGGGGGTGAAATCGCGGAAAAGCACCGTTAGGAAGCATGATTGGGGAGTCTGCGAGGATCGTTCCCCTGCTCCGCCAGGTCCTTCTGCATGCCATATCAGAGTGTATTTATGGGAGGTGATGCGCTGTTGCAATATCTAGTGAGGGATATGGATGAGAAGGTAATTCTCCACCTGCCCAGATATGGTTGAAATGCCGAGTTTGTTTTATTTTTGTTTTGTCCCCTACTCCGCCATTGAGATTATTATTCGATTTCCGAGAGATTCCAAGATAGATGTTACGTGATAAAGGACGTGAATCTATGAATGATTCTTTATTTTCTTTGCTAGCTGCAGTATATACATTATTTGTCTGAAGAGATATGTTAGATTGATAAAGTAAAACTTTGCGAGTTTTAGCCATGATAATGTTTTATCAAAATTATTTCGGCTTGGTCATAAAGAAAGAGTGAGAGCTGACACGAAATGACAACAAGAATGTTACACAGCTGTATCCCGTATTTGAGAGAGCAGATATAAGTCAAATTCGAGATAGTAAAAGAAGATATATATTTTATGTTTGAATTGTTTATGTACAACTCCGTACGAGATTTTGAAGTTTAAGCAAAATGCATTCCTTACTGTTGATAATGAAATATACTTTTTGTTTTTATTATTGCATACACAGAGATAGACTTTTTATATTCTTAGGTACCCGTTTTCGTTATAGTTCTTTTTGTATTGAAGAAATCTTTAAAATCTTACTTAAAGGATTCTGAAAAGATTATCTAGAGATAACCATGGTTAATCCCTAGCCTTTTCATGAATTTTAGATTACAATCGGGCTAATTAAAGATAATTGAGATTATTAGAGATTATTTGCTGAGTTTTAAAGTTAAAATTAATGACACTTACGTCCTTTTTAAGAAGTTGTTAAGAAAAGGATATTTGTACTTTTGTTGATAGTAGTAGGGATAGTGTCACATATGATTTTAATCAGAGTGGGTGCGCTTCGACTTAACCCTCTGATTTATAGCATGAAAAGAGAGAGATTGTCATTATAGACAAGGATGTGTATGCCGTTACAGTAAAGTCCTTATCAAGATTAAACAGAGAGGAATGGATTTATGCTTCGACAGTTCTGCAGTTGTACACTAAGTTCTTTTTGCTTTTGTTTTTGTTAATGAGGGAATGAGAATAGCCGCTGACAATAAACGTAAGACTCTATCGATAGTCATTGCTAACGTTTGTTCACGTTCAATTGTTTATTTATTTTATTATTAGAGATACTCTGCGACAATTTTTTATTTTCACTACAAGTTGAAGGACGAAGGCAAGTCTCAGCTGACTTGTGAGTGGAAACCGCAACGTATTTCAAGGTCGCCCAGTCTCTCTCTCTCTCTCTCTCTCCTACCTTTCACTCGACTCTGAGCCTGACAGAGGCTCCGTTCAATGCTAAAAGAACGTTGCTGTCTTTGATTTTTTGTGTGTGTTTTTTTCCAGCGAAGCTAGGCGATAATTGTGCCTACATTTCATTGCAGTTGATAGATTGTTGCATGCTGCTATTGCATGAATACTGATAAGACATCGGTAGCACCGCCATTTGCATAAATATTTTTGCCACATGTCGCAACTGTTTGGAGAATAAATAGAACTCCCATTGACAAATTGTGGAGCCAGCAAGTTGCCACTTATGCTATATATATATACATTGATTATGACAGCAGGAATTTAAATAGTAAAAGAGACTGTGTTGGAATGAGCATCACTATGAAATATAAGTATAGAACTCTGTTCTTACTTCTGAATGCCAGTCTCCATTGTATATATATTGATATTTCTGATTTAGTATATTTATTTTTATTGTTTATTATTCTTATTTTTAGATCATGATTATTAGTAATGTTATTATGTTGACTGATATTGTTGCTATCTCTCAATGGCCTGTTGCTAATTATTATTTTTGAAATGAAATCAGCAGTAACTTGATGATTTGTATCTTTTATCTGAATTCATACTTGATGTTACTGTAGCCACCGCTAATAAGAATGTTTCTTTAGTGGTTTTTCTCAGCATTTAATGATTATTCTTTTTGACATTTATAGTAGAGTAATGCTATGTAGCAGTTGCTAAGTCCTAAGTATCTTGGAATAATAATCTAGTTGTGTAGACACATACCTTCCATTACCACCCTATTCCTAGGCAGCCCCGACCTGCAAGTTCTAAAAGTCTTTAGATTTTGTCCGTCAGACAAGTCCCTAATGCCCATTGAATAGAGATTGCAATCACTTGCAGTTGCAGGGGAGGCAAAGTATAGCCTCGATTACCAACGTATGGCCATTGTTGGTACCCTGAAGTCATAGGGAACCTTTCTTACAACTGTAGTAGTGACATAGGTTCAAACTTTCATCCCGCGTTCTACTTCGAAGGTACGTGTGAGAGGACCGTACAGGAAGAGTAACGCTGTGACGTTGCAGGTCTCCTGCGTGGTGGTCTTAGTCAAGATCGGCCGAGGGCGGGACGAGAAAGCCGGGCTGGAAGGATTCGCGGGATGGGGCCCAGTCCTTGTCCTTTTTGCTCTGCCTAACCGAGTAACGGAGATATGGCAACAAACCTGGGCCTGCAGCGAGGACGGCGGGGGAGTGAAAGCGAAAGAATCCCCGTGGGAAACCGGGGAATCGCACCTAGCAAGAATTCATGAGCAAGGGACAGAGAAAACGAAAGTCGTCCTAGACAGAGAAAACGAAAGTCGTCCTAGACAGAGAAAACGAAAGTCGTCCTAAGACAGGGAGGACAGTCCTAAAAGAATAAAAATTTTTAAACTACTTTAAAAACCCAGGTAATCTTGATGAAATCCCAGAAACAAGGAGATCCCCCTACGTGTCATAACGGTAGTAAAAAGAGAGGAAAAGAAACGCAGAAATATTTTAAAATATTTTAATAATACCTTTAAAAGCCACGTAAATGAGAAAGAAAAATGATCCCTATACATGTCCGAACTTTAGTGAAAAGAGAAAGAAGGGTATTTTAGAGGAAAAAAAAAAAAATCCCTTATTGGTTAATTAAAATTACCTCCGTATTAGAACGGAAAAAAAAAAATGGGAAAGAAAATGTCCCCACCGTCTTTTGTGCTAAAAAAAGGAGACAAAATATTTTTATTTTTGTTTATTTTTTTGCTTTGCTAGCTTTAAGACAATTTTAAGCGCAAACTCAGAGTCTCCCTTAAATATAGTGTTGAGTAAGTGCCATTGATAAAGTGTATGATGTGAACTAAGATTAATAAGTTATTTTCTGCTTAAATAATATTAGTGTTTTGTTTTAGCATTATTATTATTTGAATTATGATTTAATCTTTAGATTCATTAAGTTTTTATGTTAAGTGGTCTCTGAATAGTAATATAATATGAAAGTAACACATGCTTTGTTCCAGGAGTAGTTTTTAAGGCTTAATTTTAAGACAAATCAATGCCCCTAATAATGATAGGAATAGAACTTATGACGGTAGGGTCTCTTATAGAAATTACTGTTGATGTTATAGTCTATTGCATTTTACCTGTTTATACATGCTAATACTCTACTTAATTGTTTGCTAATGTTCTAAATGAGTCATAATCCTACTGTAATTAACTCAATTTTGTCTTTTAAAGAAACGAGAGAAGTAGATGAATTAATGTTTTGATTTAAACTGACTTGTTGATCTTAATTAATGTTTAATATTAGTTTCACACTGGAATTATGTTGTTTAAATATAAGAATATGTTTGTATTTCAGATTTCCAACAAGGACATAGACCCTGCATGCTCTAGTTGTCTGTAAAGGTACTCTCTATATGTTATGTTTGTGTAATTTGTATAGGGATTCTTAGAAAATAGCTTAAATAATTCGGCCCCATTTCTATTGTAAACTAATGTTAGCTAGGATATGTCCAAGAGCTCCCGGAAAACTAGTCCATGCTTCGACTGAAATAAGAGATATTTCAGTTTTGGTTGGGAGGGATGTCGTATGACTTCTGTCATGCTGAAGCCAGCCCGCCATGCTGAAGCCAGAATCTGAAACTTGTAACAGCTCTTGAGGGGTAACGGTTAGTCGAGGCCACGGATATTCTATTACATGCCCTCACTTTTATTGAGTTTTTGTGCCGCCCATGTGTTCCCTTGGGACCACCAAGAGTTGTGGCGAGGCACCTGGAACTAACCGCTGGCGCCATGCACCCCCCCCAAGAGGCCTACAGGATAAGGGACCCTCGGTCCTCGAAAACACCACAAGTCGTGAAGAGAAACATGTGAGGCTAGGGTGAAATAGAATACTCTCCCCAATTGTTTTCTGCGGTGCGGCCGGTGTTTGTAGAGGGCGTTAAGGAGATATGTGACCGGACCCCTGAGGCTTGGCATCCGACATGGAGTACCTGAGGAGGGTGGGAAAGGCCGAGAGTTAGCCCTTTCCTAAACCGCACGAAACATCAACTTATGTTTCGTACGCAGGTACACGCCCAGGAGAGCTGCCCAATAACTCCTCCTCGGAAGTAGGCGGGATTCCACTTTGAACCCGGCGCTGATTAGCTGAACTAGATCTGACTGATTTCATTGGAGAATTGGATGTGAAGCCACGCCCTGCCCCTGGGGGTATTTAAAGAGCCACCCAGGGCAGGGACAGTTAGTTAGAACTTGGCCAGGGGCACGAATAGATCATAGATTGTGATAGTCATAGGGTGGGGGCATTGGGGCATTGAGGCGTCGGATGTGTTGTACTCTAGAATAAATATAAGTAAAGGAACTACTGCTTGTCCATTCTTACCTTGTACCCATCAGGTACTAATATTTATAACCTAATAAACCACGCTACCATAATTATAAATATATATACGTAGGAGGAAAAGCCCTACGTCAGTGGTGTCATTAGATGGGATAAACAAAACCAATACGTCAGTGGTGACGCTCGGTGAGATAATAATAAAAGCACTATGACAGTCACTTTATTCTCCAATTCTTTGCGAAAGTCGTGCGGTACTGTAACTGTTATATGTTACGTCACTCTATAAATAGATAAAACTAAATGGTTACTTAATTGCATTTTGACACTGCTTTACAGAATTCCGCTTTGAAGGGTTTCTATGAGCTGTAGATTATATACTGAAATTGTCCTTTATGTACATGAAGTTTGTCGTTGTACTTTGTAGTATTCTGCTTCTAGTTTTTTGTGCAGAAAAACTTGGTCAGCAGGTCGTCCATCTTCTGGCTACCTTATGAAATGGATTGAATGACCGAAAAAAATAAATAAATAAATAAATAAATAAATAAATTACCCAGAAGGCAAACTAATGTCAAAAAAACATAGGATGACCACAATTATTAATATTATATTATTTATTAGGGTTTACTTCAACCCGGACTTAAACTTTATTTGATTTGATCCGATAGGTTTCGACATTATATCGGACACTGTAATTATAACGGGTGTTTGAGTCAAAGTTAAGCTAAGAAAGTGATAAAACGATAGCCTAAGTGGGCACTGGAACCCCATGGGTTCTTAGGAAGTTTCCAGGGGTACTTAGATGGCTCATTAAAAAGTACTTTAAAACAGAAATTAATTCGAAATTGCTTGTGATGTCGATGCTACTGCTCAATAGTCCTTATATTATATTTCATTTTTTTTTTATATCTATTGCAGTACCAATGGATATTCAATTAGTCTCACTATATTACAATTCCATATACGGTGTCACTTTAATAGGGGTACGGGTAGACGGTTTCATACTCTGAGGGGGTACTTAACGAGAAAAACTTTGAGGACCCCTCCAATAAGTTAATAAGAACACAAGAGATAGAATAAACTGGTTTATAACAGGGTAAGGCAAATAAAAGAGAAAAACGTCAGGTTTCTGTGAATCTGCCAAAGAAAAATCCAGAGAACAAATAAGAAAATGATGTAGGAGGAAAATGCAAATGAATAGGATTTGTAACGACTGTAGTTACTTCACTACTTCAAACGGAAAGCAAGAGTTATTTTACTTAAAATATAAAAGAGGATGTTCACCAATACAAGCAGAATATAGAACTAATTTAATTATCAAATTCAGGGTTATTTATATGTACAGCTATTTCAGTGGGAGGAGTTACAAACAACCCAAGAGTAATTATTGACCCATTAAATACAACTTTAAAATAACTTAGGATCATCTTCTTGAAGGTAGGCAACTTTCAAGTGGTCAATGGATATCCACTCCTCAGTGCCACAGATGTTGAGGAGGAATGCCTTTGAACGTCGTCGTATGACTCTATACGGTCCAGTGTAAGGTGGTGTTAGAGGCTTCCGATGACTATCCGCTCTGATGAAGACGTGGGTGGCTGTGTTGAGGTCTCGTAGAATGAAAGTTTTTCTTTTATTCTGGTATGTTTGTTTTACAGGTGTGTATTTTCCAACTATCTGGCAGAGACGATCGAGATCTTCATGGTGATTGTTGTTTGGGAAAGACTCCGCAGGTACCACCAAGGGGTCGCCATATACCATCTCGGCTGAGGATACGTTAAGACCTTCTTTGGGAGTAGTTCGGAGTCCAAGGAGTACCCAAGGTAGTTGATGTGTCCAAGAACTGCTTGTGCAGCGGGTGATGAGGGCTGCCTTTAGTGTTCTGTGCATGCGTTCAACCATGCCGTTGGCTTCTGGATTGTAGGACGTTTTGTGACGGTTTGTGGAGCCAAGGAGCTGACTGATAGAGTTCAAAAGTTGGGATGTAAATATGGAACCCCTATCTGATGTAATATGTTCGGGGATGCCAAATCTTGAGATCCAAGGCAGAAGCACAGGAGGAGGCAGTGGCCTCTTTCGTGGGCACTGCCTCGGGCCATCGGGTTGAGCGGTCCACTATTGTAAATATGTATTTGTTGTTTTCTGATGGAGGAAGAGGTCCCACAATGTCAACATGGACATGGGGAAAAACGTCTTTGTGGCTGAGGAAAAGTACCAATTCCAGATTCAGTATGTCGGTGGATTTTAGAAGTTTGACATGACAAGCAGGAGCGGGATCAAGATTTAGCGTCTTTTGTTATGCCGTGCCATATGAATTTTTTCTTGAGGAGCATAGCAGTTGATCAGCCGGAGGGATGAGAAAGTCCATGAATAAGTTGGAATACGTGTCGTTGAAGAGGCTGAGGAATCCAGGGGCGAGGTCGTCCTGAACTTATGTCACACAAGATGGTGCTCCCTTGTTCGTCTATTGGTAAATCTTTCCATTGAAGAGATGTGAGTGATGTACGACAAGATTGCATTTCAGGATCTTGTATCTGTAGTTCTGCGAGGTGTCTGTAGTTGAGGCCAAGGCATATGGATGAAATAGTGTTTCTTGAAAGTGCATCAGCGACAGGATTCTTTTTCCCGAGACATATTGCAAAGTACAGTTAAACTCAGATATAGTAAAGAGGTGTCTTTGTTGTCTTGCGGAACATGGATCTGTTCGCTTGGTAAAAGCGTGGACAAGTGGAAGATGGTCCGATTGGATGGTAAATGAGACACCTTCGAGAAAATGCTTGAAGTGGCAGACAGCGGAATAAATAGCAAGAAGCTCCCTGTCGAAAGTGGAGTAATGGGTTTCAGCAGGAGTAAGCTTTCTACTGAAGAAGGCGAGTGGTTGACAAACTCCATGATTAATCTGTTCGAGGACAGATCCCACTGCAGTATCGCTGGCATCAGTAGACAAGATGAGAAGTAGACCAGGTGTTGGAAAGTTAAGATGGGCTGCAGCAGAAAGAGCTTTTTTGGCAGCATAAAAGGCATCTTCTTCGGCAGGGCCCCAAGATAGTGATTTTGGTTTTCCAGCCAGTGCTGTATATAGTGGAGTCATTATTGAAGCAATGTTTGGTAAAAGACGATGGTAATAGTTGACCATTCCTACAAATTCTTGCTCCAATGAGAGGTAGAGAAACATCTGCAATAATAAATTTCCACGTGAATATTCTGTTGGTTAAGGATAGCTGGAGAACTTTGTATCCATAAGTAGTGATGCGAGACCCGTTGGCAGGTACCAATTTGTTGTCAGTACCTGAACTACAACCACTGTGGACCATGGACTTAGGGACGAGAGACCTGCAGGTACCTGTGTCAACCAAGAATTTGATACCTGTAATGGAATCAACTAGGAAGAAAACATTAATTGAGACAGAGGATGCCGCAGGCAGCGACGACCTTAAAGCAAGTTTTTTGCCCATATACATTTTTTTTTTTTTGCCAGTTTTTGACGGCGTGACCAAAGCGGGTGTGACAGTAACAGAGTGTGGACGTGACATCCAGTCTTTTGTGAGAATATGAGGTAATTTCTTTAGCTCGAGGTCGTGTGAGGGCATTGTTGTAGAATGATGATCAGGATGAAGATGTGGCAGCAGCGACGGCTTCGTCTGGAGGGCTGGAGTACATGTGACTGATATTGGTGATGTTAGGAGGTGTGCTGGCATATATTGGTGGACGACTAGCTGCACTGTGTGCATCAAGAAGACTGTCTGCACGGGCTGCCAGAGCTGCATCATCAAAGTTGAAAAATCTGTGATTGCAGCACGGACAGATTCAGGAAGACACTGTAACCAAAGGGCGAGGAGTACATCTATTGTATGATTGGTACCCGAACTGTCGGGAGGAAGACGGGCAATAGCTCTCATCTCAGCAAGTGCGTCAGAAGGGCGCTGATCACCTAGTGCCTGTTTTGAAAGGTCAAATATAATTTTAACTCTCTTCTCTGGAGATGGAGAGAATTTCTTCTAGAGGAAGGTTTTTCAAGTCCTGGTATACTATGGCGTTGTCACCCTGGGATTCCAACCAGTCTGATATCTGGGGAAAGTGTGTGTCAGGAATGGATGATAAAACATGATCAGCTTGTGTTAAGGAATTTGCGATCCTCTTTATATGAAACTGTGTTTCCGTACGTCGGAACCAGATGTGGGCGTTGATGGTGGAGAACGTCGGGAGTTTGAAGTTAGCAATAAGGTCTGTTGCCACTGTAGAAGGTTTGATGTCTGTCATAGCGTGGGTGAGAGATAGAAACACTCTGGGGTCACCAAAGTAACGACTGTAGTTACTTCACTACTTCAAAGGGAGAGCAAGAGTTATTTTACTTAATATATAAAAGAGGATGTTCACCAATACAAGAAGAATATTGAACTGATTTAATTATCAAATTCAGGGTTCTTTATATGTACAGCTATTTCAGTGGGAGGAGTTACAAACAACCCAAGAGTAATTATTGACCCATTAAATACAACTTTAAAATAACTTAATAATTACTATATGATTACCTATTTACAATAATTACATATTTTGATAAAAAAATATTATTTACAATTTGTACGTTTGTACAGGTTATAGTATTCTGGACTATTTGTAAAATCCAATAGAATGAGTGAGCAAAAGTGTAAAAGCAGCCAATATATAGAAGACTTCCCTATTTATTTTTCTTCTTCCAAGCGAAGCCATCATTCTGCAACACATACCCAAACAGGTATGGTGAGATATCATAAGCAAATGACACTCTTTCGATGGTTTATCAACAGATTATCCAGAACAGAGTGAAGGTGATAAAAACAGCTCTTCATAGTTACTCACAGTATGAAATGTCGCAGTCAACTCTTATATTACCCATGCTTTGCTTTACTTGGAGGCAATCCTTTATACTATGGCAATCACACGAGCACAAACACACGGTGTAATTATCCAAATGTCTCCCGTAATCATGTCATTAAATAATACGTTGGCTCCAAGGAGTATAAAATCCATCTAGAAATGTCCACTCAATACCCACATGCACGTGATATGGAAAGATGATTGGTATGCTTCATACACAGCTTTTCCACGTTCAAATGTGGTTGCTATTCTCGCTAGCCAGCCCTCTCTTCCTGACATCAACCCTCTACATTGCTCATGGCTTGGGACCGGCGCCAACAAGAGCTGGCTTACTCCTTATACGATTTCTTGCAATAAAGAAAAAATCAGACGCTCTAAATTTAAATCAAGAAGCATTAATGTGATATAATACCCGGAAATGCGTGTGTATGTGTTTGTGTGTGTGTACGTGAGAGAGAGAGAGAGAGAGAGAGAGAGAGAGAGAGAGAGAGAGAGAGAGAGAGAGAGAGAGTCAAAGGTGACATACGTGACTAGTGTTATAGAACACCCACACATGATAATTCAAAGAATTGAGCAAGAATATCATAGTACTACAAGTGGGTGAGAGAGAGAGAGAGAGAGAGAGAGAGAGAGAGAGAGAGAGAGAGAGAGAGAGAGAGAGAGAGAGAGAGAGAGAGAGAGAGAGAGAGAATCTATTGAGTGGAAGTAAATATATTTTTCTGTAATAAAGTAATTCACTGAATACACCAACAAAAACCAAAAGAAAAGAGGCGGGAAAACACTTTTGCGAAGGCGGAAATGTGTCCCATATACACACATATATAGAGGATTATATTGGTTAATAAAGGCAATCGTATTTATCATCATCATCATAATTATAATGATGACAATATTATAAAAATAATAATAATAATAATAATAATAATAATAATAATATTATTATTATTCTAAATGGAGAGGGCAGTAGCGCTGTGGTTAGAACACTTAACTTGGACGGTAACAGACCCACGATTGAGACAATAGCAAGGTGTTTGAAAGGTAGGAAATGCATTAAGCCTTAATACCCCAGCTCCAACCTGAGTCAATCCCCATAATGAGGATAAATAATATAAAAAAACAGCAACAACATATTATATTTGTAAGGATAGATGGGGTGAAAAGAGCACAGTCCGAATGTGGTAAGTCAGTGAAGCAGGGAAGAGAGTGCCAGAGATAATGTATAGGTGACGTGGACCAATGGGATTTTTCACACTCGCTAGCATGTTAAACTGGAAAGGGTGGGTGTTGTGAGGATGCCATGAGAAGAAGCAGTGGGGGTAAACCAGCTTCGGCTGTCAGGCCATAAAACAGATAAGCCTTCCCTACTTACCATGTGGGAGACCCAAGCAGAGTGGTATTAGAGGAGGGGAATTGTAGCAGCCCTTTGTCCACATGGAGCTTATAGGAGTGACTGGGATAAAATTATTTTGATGAGTGTGCTCTGACTAGGCCACCCCTTACAAGCGGGATTGCGTCCATTGTATGTTTGCATGTATATTACAATAATAATAATAATAATAATAATAATAATACTAATGATGTCAGCAGGGCAGCCCAGAGGGTTGGTAAAAATAGTTAAGTACAGTATTTTAATATGTATAGAGTAGAGAAATTATCAAGAACCACCATATTTATATACTATGAAATTTACATACACTTTTTTTTCTACAATACATTTCATGCTGTATATTTTATGCGTTATTGCTTCATCAATATTACACTGTAAAAGTATGCATACGCTGACTGGTTGAGATAAATTGTACAAACGATGATGAAATATAGGTTGCTGATATTCTAAGAGAATACTGCTTCAACAATTAATACCTTTGCAAGGCAGTACTCCACTTGGGACAACAAAATTAGGCAAGTCTATCTTGGGAAGTAATCAAAGGAGGGCCAATTCAGTACTACAGAATACCCTCCAGCACCTCACGACAAGTAAAGGAACACCAAAGCCTTCGAAATGAGGGAGTTTAAGGAATCTGCCGACGCGAAGGGGAGAAAGAAACAGACTTGCAAACGATTGAAGGGCTTATGATTTCATGAGTGGGAACACAGAAGGCTGGTCAAGTGTCAATTCTCTACAGTGAATATGTGCAGTAGGCTATACATCACACTACCGGTAGTTTCGTTCATATATGGGTCCTTAAAGTTGTTATTGGTGCCCGTGCTGGACAACTTTTTATAAGTAATGTAACGTCCTTAAGTCTTTAAAATTTACAATATTCATCCTTTATAACGGCCATCTTTATTTTGTTCTTTATGCTAATAACTTCACTAAAGGATCTGCGGATTATTCTTCTCAACGGTAGCTTCGAGGGTTTGCATCTCCGTATATTACCCAAAACTGTAGCCTATTACGTGTCTTTCAATGAAAGACAATTTATAGTTTTGCTTTCTTAAACTAAATCATGTTATTTAGAACAACGCCAAACAATTCTTCCGTTTTTAAAATATATTATTAATTGGCTGTTTTTGTTATTACCGCTTTGATAATGCACTGTAACAAATTAAACACTATTTACGATATTGTAAATGAGTGAACTGGGCTCTAAAGTACGGTAGTGCTATAATAAAATGTAAAAGTTTGTGTATGAAAATATTTAGCTCCGTAGTACCGATCAATCCCATTATTCGTCAGTTGTTTAGGTCATTGAAGGTGAGAAAATCTGTAAGCTACGAAAATTTAATTTTGACTTTCTGGGCACTTTTTTTTTTTTTTTTTTAACCGATGATGACATAGGTGCTGTTTCTGCAGGAAAAGTAAAGAGGCAAAAGCAAAGGTGAATGATTAGCTCATTTGCTACGATGCCTCCAGTTTTGGCGTGCTGATTATGTATGGCAAAGTTGCAGTCTCTTCCCACAAAATTTTCCATATCATTCTTGTTTTAACTTAATTTTGTTATAGTATACTCATGGTGAAATAGATTTATATTGTCAAACAGTATTCATTTAATAAATAAACTCTAAAATCGATTAACATATAATAATGCAACTTTCTACGGTAAAGACTAAGTTTGCTTATAAGAAGAAAAGGCTTATTTATACCCATCCAAGGGCCCTTAAAAAAAAAAAAAAAAATAAATACATATACGTGTGTATAGCTACCTACGCCATTTCAGACACAATCAAACAGAACGGGGAGGCAGCAAGATTCATCATTCAACCTCACGCCTTCTATGAACTCTTAAGTGGGGAAAAAAAAATAGGGAGGATGGGTGTTTTCTGGCCTTTGCTCATAATCACTAATAGTCATCTGTTATGGCATGTAGGGTATGGAAGGCGGCAGTCTCTCTCCTCCATTAAAAGGTATATCACATCTAATTTTCTCTTTTGACACGCAGAGTATACGGGGGGGGGGGGAATTCATATTTTAAGTGACACCGGGACAGGCTAGAAAACTGACCTCATCGGGGCCGCGCAAAAAAAAAAAAAATTATATATATATATATATATATATATATATATATATATATATATATATATATATATATATATATATATAAGGACAAGCCAGAAATAATGGAATGATAAACAATGGGAAAAGGGCAAACTGTTAGAATGGTCGAAGTAATGAAGACCTAGAGATAAGGCAGGATTAGGCCCTGCCTGAGATGACGATACTCCGCTTTTTGAAGAAAGACAAGTCATAAGAATTTCAAAAGACAGGAAGAGATAGTTCCAGTCTGGAGGTAGGTAGGAAGATATAAAAATATGGCATATGAAAAGCGGTAAGACAACAAAGGCCAATCTCTGCCACATCTATTCTAAAAAAAAAAAAAAAAAAAAAAAACACACACACACTATTCAATATATACAAATTCTTTAGGAAAAAATAAAAATAATTAAATGCAAGCATGGTAAGAGTCTGGAGGTAGAAGGGAAGAAGTAGAGTCATTGCACCGACCAATCCGCGAGCTACAAATCTCCATGCAGTGAAATGAGGCCGCTTGATGCATGTTACACGGTCTCAAAAGAGGGGGAGGGATGCTACTCGCTAGCTTATCAGAGCAGCGATGGAAGTAGTAACAATAGAAAAGACAAAGTAATGATACCTTACACGCGAAGAGAAAGAGAATCCAGATTAGAAAGTGAGAGGAGGGTCACTGTCGAGTTTGCCTTATTTTCAACCCTATCAAGGAGATAAGTATAGGAAGAAGCACCCAAGATGTCTGAGTTGTTTTCTAAGAAGGGGAGAATAAGACCTTTCTGGATTTTAAAAATCTAAAACGAGAATTAATGACATAAACGAAACAAAACCCCCACATTTTCATATCCAGGCTTAGAAATTTGATTTATGTGACTCCTCCAATTTGCATCTAATCTGGATTCTCTTTCTCTTTGCAGAAAGGGTATCATCCCTCTCTCCATTCTTCTTCTTGCAATAATAATAGTAATAATAATAATAAATTTTCATCTAAGGACACACATTTTCGATGTAACACTTACTAGGTGGGGGGGGGGGGAATTATCCTTACTATAGTCTAAGCTCGTGAAAACAGAGGGTGTATAGAGGGTATCTTTTCAAGTCGGAGAATCCGACTTAACAAAACATTCTGTCCCTCATAATAACACATATGATACATGTAATGTACGATATCGCCTATTATTCTTTACTGCATATAATACCCATGGCAGTGGGGGGAGATATGAATATCCAACCTTAGCAGTCTCTATATAGATCGTAAAAAAAGACTAAAAGTGAATAACAGTGAAGCGGGGTCTCTCTCTCTCTCTCTCTCTCTCTCTCTCACTATACAATATATATATATATATATATATATATATATATATATATATATATATATATATATATATATATATATATATATATATATATATATCCCTTCCTCATAAACTGATAATCTCCTCCTTAACGGAAATCAACCGATAAACCGTCATATATTGGGGGGGGGGAGAGTGTATTTTAAAAATCCGCCGCTACCTCAATTAGTTTGTAAACGTTGTGGCCACCCTACCTGTGTCAGAGAAACAGGGCATTGTATGAATAAAAATGTAATCTTGTAACTATTATACTCAATCTTGTAATTACCTAATTGTGCTTACGGGAAAAAGCTTGTTACTCCCCGTCTCCTGGTCGGTTCCATTTTTGTACTTAGCGATACTTATCATACCTGTCCTAGACACTGTAGATTCAGTAAACATTAACTACCTCATCGCTTAGCGAATTCCAATCATCAACTGCTCTTACACTACAAAAAAAAAAGTTCTTCCTTACATCCTGCTGTGTGTGATTACCTAATTGTGATTACCTAATTGTGTTTACGGGAAAGAGCCCAAAGCTCGTATCTTCCCGTCTCCTGATCGGTTCCATTTTATACTTAGTGATACTTATCATACCTGTCCTTAAAACTATGGATTGAGATAGCATTAACTATCTCCTCGCTTAGCCAATTCCAATTATCAACTACTCTTACACTGAAAAAGTATTTCCTTACATCCTGCGAAGAAGTTTTCTTACGAAGCTTCAAACTATGACCTCTAGTTCTAGAGCCAGCCATATCAAAATATCGATCCCTATCCACTCTATCATAACCATGAAGGAATTTAAAGACTGTCACCATATCCCCCCTCACTCTTCTAGCTTCGAGTGATGGTAAGTCTAATTCCCTCAGCCTCTCATCATAACTGAGATTGCGTATTTCTGGCACCACTTTCGTGGCATGTCTTTGAACTTTTTCAAGCTTAGCTATGTGCTTTTTCAAGTGCGGATTCCAAAAGGGGGCTGCATATTCGAGTTTTGGCCTCACATAGGTTACATAAATATTTCTGAACATTTCCTTGTCCATGTGCCTGAAGGCTACCCTTACATTTGATAAGAATGCATATGCTGCCCTTACTATGCCATTTATATGTATTTCTGGAGACATATCTGCCAGTATATGTTTACTCCTAGATCTCTCTCATTTTCTGTCTCTTGAAGTTGTACTCCAGCCACCAAGTAGTCAAGCTTGGGCCTTCTTGCACTTGTACCCATTCTCATTACCTTACATTTTGAAGTATTGAATTTCATTAGCCACTTTTCTGACCACTCATGCAGATTATTTAGATCCTCCTGAAGTTCTCTACCATTGTTCTCGTTTTTACTTTCTTCACAATCTTTGCATCATCTGCAAACATATTTATGAATGAATTTACAGACTCTGGTAGGTCATTTACATATACAAGGAACAAAAGTGGCCCTAAAACTGAACCCTGTGGAACTCCACTACTAACTCTTCTCCAGTCAGACACTGAGTGTCTTACTCTAACCCTCTGTTCCCTTCCTTCTAAGTAAGTTTTTATCCATTCCAAAACATTCCCACCTATTCTAGCCATTGATTGCAGCTTCCTAATAAGTCTCCCATGTGGAACAGTGTCAAACGCTTTCTGGAAGTCTAGGAATATGCAATCTGCCCAGCCCTCCCTTTCCTGTAAGATTTGGCTTACCTCATCATAAAATTCTAATAAGTTTGTTACTGTTGATCTACCTTCTCTGAAGCCATGTTGCCTCACTGACAAAAAGTTGAAGGATTCCAAGTGAAGAGAGATATGTTTTCTTAGTAGTTTCTCCATAACTTTGCAAACTATGCTGGTCAAGGAAACTGGTCTATAGTTCAGAGCCGTATCCCTCCTTCCCTTTTTGAAGATAGGTATCACATTTGCTTGTTTCCAGCATCTTGGAATCTCCCCCGACTCCAGTGACTCCTTAAATATGATACTTAGTGCCACTGATATTGTGTTTGCGCATTTTTTAAGCACATGAGGGGATATGTCATCGGGACCTGTAGCTTTATGAACATCTAAATCCATCAGCGCTTTGCATACCTCTGTGGCTGTAAGGTTGATGTTCTCTAATACCGGCCCTTGAGCTTCTATCACTGCAATCTGAAGGGGTGGGGTATTTTCTACTGTAAATACTGACTGAAACTCCTTGTTCAATTCTTTGCAGATCTCTTCATCCGTCTCAGTGATGCTTCCATCCGCTCTCTTTAGCCTTAAAACCTGTTCTTTTACCTTCAGTTTTCCTCTGATAAAGCTGTGGAAAAGCTTGGGATTTTCTTTAGCCTTCCTGGTGATGTCCCTCTCATAGTCTCTCTCTGCCTCTCTCCTTTTACTTAGGTAGTCATTTCTTGCTCTTTTGTAGGTTTGCCAGGCATTTATGTTTTTTCTCCTCCTATACCTTTTCCAGCATTTGTCTCTCCACTCCTTAGCTCTTTTACACCCATTATCGAACCATTTCTCTCTGGCATGAATTACACCTACTTTGGTGACAGGTATGCAGCAATCTACTATCTTCCCATATTTCTCACAAAAGATGTCATACATTTCTTGTACAGATTTGTTGTAAAATAAGGTTCTCCAGTCAATAACTGCAAAAAGCTCATTCATTTTGATGTAATCTCCTTTCCGATAGTTCCTCCTCATGTCCTCAGTGCCTCTACTCTCAGGAAGAATATCTTCAATGATATACTCCATCAACAACACACAGTGGTCACTCTTTCCAATTGGTGGTTCATACTCAATTTTTTCAATATCCAACACATTATCTGTGAACACTAGATCAAGTAGTGATGGCTCATCCCCATCCCTGGCCCTTGTTGGTTCCATTACATGTTGGTGTAGGAAATTCCCTTGTACGCAATCTAGGAATCTTGCCCCGAATGAGTCCTCACCACTGTGTGGGTCAAGATTTATCCAATCTATCTCTTTATGATTAAAGTCTCCCATAATCAAAATCCTACATTTTTTTCCCGTGCCATGTTAACAACTGAGTTTATGACTTCAATAGTACCTATATGACTTTCCTCATAAACTTCAAGCCTATTTTGGTTCCTTGGTGGGTTGTATACAACAGTTATTATAATGCTCTCTGACCCAGTATTTATGCGAGCAACAAGAAATTCCTTGAACTCGCTTTCTATAGCCAAGTTTATTTCTTCAACTTGAATCCTTTCACTTATGAGCAGTGCTATCCCTCCACCAGTCCTCTCAGATCTTTCAACCCTTAGTATTCTGAAACCCTTAGGAAAAACTGTGACACTGTTTATGTCCTCACTCAACTTAGTCTCTGTAATTGCTACTATATCTGCCTTACTGTTGTGAATCCTATCTTTTAATTCTACTGCCTTACCAGCTAATCCATCAGCATTTGTGTATAACAATCTTAATGAGGCCCCATCCCCTGATCTTCTGTCATTATCTTCTTTATCTCCCCTTTGTCTGGAAGAACTGTAATGAAAATTTTTCTTCTCTTCTTCATTTCTTTCATCATTTAACCTTCTTGCCTCTTCCAACAAGTTTTTGATCTTTCCCATCTCTTCCTGTGTTCTGTATCGTCTAATGAATACTTCTTTGAATTCTTGAAGGTCTTTTAGACTTTTTTTTCTCAACAATATTTCCCTACATGTTTCCCCTCTCTCAAAGGTTACTTTTGTTGGTCTCGGCTTTCCTTCCCTCGAATATTTACCTAGTTGGTGTATGTTTACAATATCCTCAGGACCACATACTACTCCAAGCTTTCTTATCAGGTCTACAACCCTAGCTTTATTTTCTTCAAGTCTCCCCTGCCATGTTGGCTCCTGGGATTCGCTTATGCCTGAGATTACCACTGTCTTCTCCTTATCAAGTGCCTGTCTGATGAGTGGGTTTGCCCTTTCCATCACAACATCTTTCATTTTTTCGATTACTGTCTCTTTATAGTCAACTGTTTGTATGTTTTCCAGTGCCACCACCTTTACAGCCTCTTTTACTGCCACATTCCCCTTTAGTGCATCAGCAAAGGAAGTTTTTATGGCATCATTTTCCATATTCAGCTCCTGGAACTCTTTTCTGAACTGTTCAATGTTTTCCTTAATCTGGACATTCCAAGCAGCAATCTCGTCTCTCTCAGAAGAGAGCAGTGAACTAACATCTAACTCCTTTAGGTTGTCATTTAGCTGTTTGTTTTTATCTTCTTGTTTAGAAAGTCTAGATTCTAGTTGACTTTTCCCCTTCCAGCTTTTTTATTCTTTTTTCTAGTTCCTTTCTCTCCTGCCCTTGTGCTTTATTTGCTTCCTCCAAAGATCTTATTTGCTCTCTGAGTGTTTCATTCTCTTTCATTTCTCCATCCATATTCTGAATTTTATCATCAAGGCTTATAACCATTTCCTCTATATTCTTGATTTTCTGTTTGAGTCTCCTGATGGCTACCCCTCCTACCGACCCATGGATGGGAGAGGTTTGGGACAGAGATGGCGTCAATTTTATGTT
>JAXCGZ010020958.1:7500-22500 GCA_037179515.1 Halocaridina rubra | reverse complement strand
AAAATATATATATATATATATATTACTGTTTTGTACTTACATCCTGGCATGTCCGAAGGCGAAGCCTCATAACCTGCAAAAATGGAGAAACATTAATAAAATATTACACACACACACACACACACACACACACACACACACACACACACACATATATATATATATATATATATATATATATATATATATATATATATATATATATATATATATATATATATATACATATACCTTGGCTGTTTCCCCCTTTAATTGGGGGGTAGCCGACATCAAGAAAGGAAAACAAATAGGGGGATTACTTTGCTCTATGGGCAATGACGAGGGAGCTAGCGACCCTTCAGATGGCACTGCTGGAGTGCCACAGCCCATCCTCCCGGCTCTTCCACAACCTGTGTCGCTTCACAACTGCCAGCTCCTCCTACTGCCCCTACCACAGGGCTATCTCTGTAAGATGCAGCCCCGTGGAAACAGCAGATGCCCATCGGAGCCGCGTCACAATCGCTCGCCACTCATTCCTATTCCTAGCACGCTCGCTTGCTTCCCTCACATCCATCCTCCTATCATTCAGGGCTCTCCTTACTCCATCCATCCATCCAAACCTAGGCCTCCCTCTAGCATTTCTCCCATCAACTCTCGCATTCATCATCTTTTTCAGCAGCCTTTCATCATCCATCCTTTCCACATGCCCAAACCATCTCAGAACATTCATATCTACTCTGGCTGCAATTTCTCTCCTCACACCCGTTCTTGCTCTCACCACTTCATTCCTAACCCTATCCAATCGAGATACACCAATCATACTCCTCAGGCATTTCATCTCAAACACATTTAGTTTCCGTCTCTCACTTACTTTCATACCCCATAACTCTGATCCATACATCACAGTTGGCACAACCACTTTCTCATACAAAACTTTCTTAACATTCATATCCAACCCTCTATTCTTCATCACTCCTTTCAATGCACCCAACACTTTACATCCTTCATTCACTCTGTGACACACATCTGCTTCCACTCCACCATTTGCAGCTATAACCAAGCCTAAATACTTAAACTGATTAACCTCCTCAAGTGTCTCTCCATTCAACATAACATTCAATCCAGCGCCATCCTCATTTCTTGTACACCTCATAACCTTACTCTTTCCCACATTCACTTGCAGCTTCCTTCTCTCACACACCATTCCAAATTCTGACACAGCTTTTCCTCTGAATCTGCCACCACCACAGTATCATCTACAAACAGCAACTGATTCAGCTCCCACTCGTTATCATCTCCATCTACCATTCTCAAACCTCGACCATGCACTCGCTCATTCACCTCTCTTACAACTCCATCAATATACAAATTGAACAGCCATGGTGACATCACACATCCCTGTCTCAGTCCCACACTCACTGGAAACCACTCACTCACTTCATTCCCTACCCTAACACAAGCTCTACTACCCTCATACAAACTCTTCACTGCATGCAACAATTTACCATTGATTCCATATAATCTCAAAACATTCCACATAGCCTCTCTATCAACTCTATCATATGCTTTCTCCAGATCCAAAAATGCAAAATACACATCCTTACCCTTTGCTAAATATTTCTCACATAACTGCCTAACTATAAAAATCTGATCTATACAACCTCTACCTCTCCTAAAACCACTCTGCACTTCCGCGATCACATATTCTGTCTTATCCCTAATCCTATTAACCAGTATCCTACCATACACTTTTCCTACCACACAAACTTATACCCCTAAAATTACTGCATTCATACATATCTCCCTTACCTTTGTATAGGGGCACTATACAGGCAATCACCCAATCCACTGGCACCAATGACAACATAAAGCATATATTAACACTCTCACTAACCATTCCAATGCAGTCACACCCCCTTCTTTCAACATCTCCGCTCTCACACCATCCATTCCAGGTGCTTTACCTGCTTTCGCTTCATACAATGCCCTTTTCACCTCCTCTCTTGTAATCTCTCTCTCATTTTTATCTCCCATTACTGGCCCTTGAACCCCTCCCACTGCCACTATAGCTGCCTCTCTATCTTCCTCAACATTCAGCAAGCACTCAAAATATTCTGCCCATCTTTTCCTTGCATCGTTCCCTCTTAACATCTGTCCATTCACATCTTTCACTGTTTCTTCCATCCTCGATCCACCCTTCCTTGCTCTCTTCACTTCTTTCCAAAACTTCTTTTTATTCTCCTCATATGACCTACTAAAATCCTGTCCCCCCCACCGTATTCCCTGCGTGTCGTAAAAGGTGACCAAAAGTGGACGGGGCGGGGGGACTAGGAATCCCCCCCTTGTATCAACCTCCTGCGAGACGTCAATATATATATATATATATATATATATATATATATATATATATATATATATATATATATATATATATATATATATATATGTGTGTGTGTGTGTGTGTGCACAATTAGAAAGTTAGAATAACACATTATTCGCATATTATAAGTCTCTCCAACAATAACGATGAAACTTTACCAATGCTCTCATGCCAAGCTTTTTAGAATATATATATATATATATATATATATATATATATATATATATATATATATATATATATATATATATATATATATATATATATATATATATATATTATTATTTATTTATTTATTTATTTTTTTTTTTTTTTTAAAGCTTAACAATGAGATGATAATATATACTTATCTTCCCAGGCGCTGTACTGTCCACCACATTCTTGCTGTGTCATTTAACCATAACCCCCCCCTTTATATAACTTCCCGTTTGCCCTTTAAGTACTAGATTTTATCCGCTGAAGCCCTCTTCTCTAACACGGTTCTACTGTAGAGTGATGCCAAAGATTTGTTATCCATCTTAAAAGTCTTTTAATAAATCTTTTTCTTGTTATATCTTTCACACAACAAGTGGCACCAATATCGAGTGACGACGATACACCAGTGTCACCTGTGCTATTTGTATCCTTCGCATCTTCACTAAGTTGGAATGGCACCAGCCGCCCGTTGAAATGCTACGAATGAAGGTATTACAAATTTAACTAGGACTGGCCTAGACGGCTAAAGGTTAAGTCTTCCTTCAGGCACGGTCCTTTCCCTATGCCTACATCTAAACCGAATATTCTGTTGTATTGGTTACGTATCTTTTAATTTTCCATTAATCTGACAAGTCACAACACTCCCCATGTTTCTTTTTGCTCTTTTTCCTCATTTTTAGGATAATCATGGAAGGTCCACAGCTTATGGCCCCGAGTACCCAGCAGAGAGTGGTGCTCAGAATCTCCGGGGATCTTGTTGACTCCACTGTTGGCGTGAGGGTAGACACACTTGGTGGTAGTAATAGTTGTGCCCTCAACCTTGCACATCCTGATAGATCTGTTCGTTCACTCTTATACTATATGTGGTCTGAACTCCAATCTTTCATTTTTGGAACAGCACTTGAGTGTATCCCTCCCTACCCTCCTCCTCCTCTCTGAAACCCAGCTGTCTAGCTATGCTTCCACTGACCCATTTCAAATCTCTCACTATAACCTGTATTCTAATTCCCGTTCCAAAGGTGGGGTCTGTGCCTATTGCAACACTAACACCCTATTACAAGGTTCATGGACCTTGAATCTCCAGACTTTGATGTTCTCTGGCTGAAGATCTATCCCTTCCCAACCACTATATTCCTTTGCTTCTGTAACTGCTTTACTAACTCCACTGACTTTGTTTCTTTCTTTGAATATCTCTCTTCTTGCCATGATTCCTCGCTATCTTCTCACCAACATGCTGAAGTTCTCTATATTGGACCTTTAATGTACACAACACTGAGTGGTTTAATTCTTCTCACACTGATATGAGAGGAAATGAGGCCTATGCTTTCCCTATTACTCATGATCTAGAGCAGGTTATCAAACATCCTACTTGTGTTCGTGATCGCCACATACATGCAGCTAACACTTGACCTATTTCTAACATCTAATCTCTCAAACTACTCACATTCTGTGCTTTCCCCTCTTAGTAAATCTGATCACTCTGTGATCTCAATCTCATCCATTTTCACTCCCCTCCATGAAATCCTCCAACTCAGTGCTGCCTCTGGCACTTTGAGAGCACCAATGCGATGATTTGCGTAACTTTCTCTTTGACTTCCCATGGTATGACTACTGCTTTCGGACCTACAACCTTGATCAGGTAGCCATAATGGTTGACGAGATAATTTTCTCCCCCTAATCCTTGGTTTGACTGTGCCTGCTCCATGGTTATTCAGGCCAAGGATATGGCAAAACTTCTGTACCGAGACTCTCCAGATTAAACTCACTCTGATTTTGTTACAGCTGGGAATCACTGTACTGCTCAGATTCAAAGGTCTAAACTTCCTTCTTAAGAAGGAACGTTGATAACCTTACCTCCTCTCCCACTGATAAATGTTTCTGGTTCTTAGCCAAAAACTTCCCACAAAACTTTTGTAATGCAAGCTTTCCCCCTTTCATTTGTACTGATGGTTCTACAGCCTGCTCTCCCACTGACAGAGCCACTCTCTTTGGCTCTCATTTTTCTGCCAACTCTTCCAAAAGCATTTCCAGCATCCAGACCCAATAGTATCCCTGCAAGGTTCCTTCATCTTGGAAGCATGCTCTTGTTCAACATTAAGGGTAACCGCTCTATTCCTTCAAACTACTGACCTACTGCCCTAACCTCTGCTATCACTAAAGTATTCAAAATTGTGCTCAATTCTCACTTCTTGAAACATCTTGAATCTAACTCGTTTATCTACAATCACCAGTATGGCTTCTGCAAGGCAAAATCCACTGGTGACCTCCTGTCCTATCTTATTCATGCATGGTCATCTCTGAGGAACTATGGGGAATCATTTGTTTTGCCCTTGATATCTCTTAGGCTTTTGACAGAGTCTGGCTCAAGGTTCTGTTGGCAAAACTCCCTGCTTATAGCTTTACCCTTTCTCTCTGTTCTCTGGTTTCCTGTTTTCTTTCTGACCGCTTTATACGTGGTTGTTGACGGTGCAACATCTAGCTCATTCCCTGTTTACCAATGGTGTTCCACAGGGCTCTGCTCTTTCACCTACTCTGTTCCTTCTCTTCATCAATGATCTTCTTCACGCCTTAGCATCAATTTTACCATTCATTTTTTCCTCTGCATTTTCTACACAACCTTCATCTGTACTCTTAATCAGTCCCATCACTCTATCTTCAACTCTCAACTCCAATTTGCAGATGGTATCTAAGTGGGGCACCCAAAATTAAGTTGAATTTAACACCTCCAAGACAGATTCTGGCTATCTCTTTATCTTTTTCTCTTCCTGATAGCCTTATTATCTTTGAAACTAAAGAAATCTTTCCCCTTAAATCTATTACCATATTAGTAATCCAGATAGCCTCTAACTTGTCTTGGAGGAATCTCATAATCCAAATTTCTAAATCTACATCCAAATAATTTAGGGGTTCTGTTTGATTTTCATCAATACTTTTCCTCTTTTCAGTTACTTAAAATTTATAAAGGTCTTATCCATCCCTCAATAGAATATTGCTTGCACATCTGGGATGCTCCTACTTATACTTACCTCCTTGATAGGATTGACTCTAAGGCAGTCAAACTCATCACTGACCCTTCTCTTACTTTTAATCTTGATTCTCCTTTCCTTTGCCATAAGATATCATCCTTTTCTCTCTTCTGTCACTACTGCTTCCATCCCTGCTCTAATCAGTTTGCGAGTTGCATCCCATCCCCACTGCCAAGCCCGCATAACACTCGCCAAACAGCCTCGTTTCACAAGTACTGTGTGGAGATTTGTAGCTCAGGGAATGGTTGGTGCAATGACTCCTTCTTTACGAAGGTAAAGAATAAAGTTAAGGACAAGCCAGAGATGAGGTAATGTCACACAAAGGAAAACGACAGACAGCAAAAACAGTCAAAGTACAAGGGACCCAGAGATATGGAGGACTAGGCTCTGAGATGACGATAGATCTGCTTTTTGAAGGATGAAAGGTCATAAGAATTAGGAAAGACAGAAGGAGGAAGAGAGTTCCAGAGTCTGGAGGTAGATGGGAAGAAGCAGTCGATGTACAGACCAGTCCACGAACTACAAATCTCCACACAGTACCTGTGAGATGAGGCCGCTTGGTGAGTATTACACGGCCTCGGCAGTGGGGGAGGGATGCAACTCGCCAACTCATCAGAGCAGCGATAGAAAAGCGAAAGGGAAGATACCTTATGACGAAGAGAGAGAGAATCCAGATTAGATGTAAGAGAAGGATCATTAATGAGCCTGACTGCCTTAGATTCAACCCTATCAAGTAGATAAGTAAAGGAAGAACCACCCCAGATGTGTGAGCAGTATTCTAAGCAGGGACGAATAGGACCTCTGTAAATTTTAAGTAACTGCAAAGAAGAAAAGTAATGATGAAAACGAAACAAAACCCCCAAGTTTTTGGATGAAGATTTAGAAATTTGGAGTATACGATTCCTCCAAGACAAGTTAGAGGCTATATGGATTCCTAATATGTTGATAGAGTTAAGAGAGTAAATTTCATTAGTTTCGAAGACAAAAGGGTTATCAGGAGGAGAAGAAGATAAAAGAGATAGCCAAAAACAGTGTCTTGGAAGCACTGAATTTAACTAAATTTTGAGAGCCCCACTCAGATACTCTCTGCAAATCGGAGTTAAGAGTAGAAGAAAGAGTGATACGAGATTGATTATGAGCAACAGATGAAGGTTGTGAAGAAAAGGCAGAGGAAAAGTGAAGGGTAGAATCATCAGCAAAGGCATGAAGAAGAGAGGAAGATGGGGATTGTAAAAGATCATTGATGAAGAGAAGGAACAGAGTAGGAGAAAGAACAGAGCCCTGTGGAACACCACTGGTAACAGAGAAAGGGCTAGATGTCGCGCCATCAACAACTACAGATATAAAACGGTCAGTAAGAAAACTGGAAATCAGAGAACAGAAAGAAGGAGTAAAGCCATAGGCAGGGAGTTTGGCCAACAGAGCCTTGTGCTAGACTCTGTCAAAAGCCTTAGAGATATCAAGGGCGACGACAAAGGATTCCCCATAGTTCCTCAGAGAAGATGACCATACATGAGTACGATAGGACAGGAGGTCACCAGTGGATCTTGCCTTTGCGGAAGCGGTAATGGTGATCGGAGAGTGAGTTAGATTCAAGGCATTTCAAGAAGTGAGAATTGAGCAAAGTTTCGAAAACTTTAGTAATACAGGAGGTTAGGGCAATAGGTCGGTAGTTTGAAGGAATAGAACCTCACCCTTCTTAGGAACAGGTTGATCTAGAGCATGCTTCCGAGATGAAGGATAAATACTGGTTAACAGAATGAGGTGAAAAAGACGGTAAAGCACGGGAGCCAGTTCATCTGCAATCTCCTTAAGGAACTTTGCAGGGATACCATCAGGGCCAAATGCCTTGTTCGTCTTTAGCAAGCGAAGAACCTTACGAACTTTGTGTGAAGAAAGGATAAGGGAGGGCATAGGGTTAGAGAGGGGTAAAGACTGAGAAACAGGTACACTGGAATCGTTTATAGACGAGTTGGCAGAAAAATGTGAGCCAAAGAGAGTGGCTTTGTCAGTGGGAGAGCAAGCTACAGAACGATCAGAACAAATGAGAGGGGGAAAGTTTGAGTTACAGAAGTTTTTGGCTAAGGACCAGAAGCATTTGTCAGTGGGAGAGGAGTTAGGCCATCAACTTTACTTCTTAAGAAGGAAGCCTTAGACCTACGAATCTGAGCAGTACAGCAATTCCTAGCTATAATAAAAGCAGAGCGAGTTGAATCGGAAGGAGAGGCTTAATAAGATTGGTGAGCCCGATTCCTAGTCTGGATAGCCATGGAGCAGGCACGGTCAAACCAAGGTTTAGTGGGAGAGAAAGTTTTTGTAGAAGAGGGGATGTACTCCTCCATTCCCACAGTCATGATCTTGGCAACTTTTAGAGCTACCTGATCTGGGTTACAGGACCAAAAGCAGTAGTCATCCCATGGGAAGTCAAAGAGAAAGTTACGTAAATTTTTATGTTGGGTACGCTCGAAGTGGCAAAGGCGGGGCTGAGTAGGAGGGATTGGTGGTGGGGGAGCGAAAATGGAAGAGACTGAGATCATAGTGGTCAGATTTACCAAGAGGGGAAAACACATAAGAGTAGCTTGAAGGGTTAGAAGTAAAAAATAGGTAAAGAGTGTTTGCAGCATGTTCGTGACGATCAGGAACGCTAGTAGGATGTTTGATAATTTGATCCAGATCGTAAGTAATAGAGAAAACAAGGGCCTCGCTTCCTCCCACATCAGTGGGAGAAGGATGAAGCCACTCACTGTGGTGTACAATGAAGTCTCCAATGTAGAGAACTTCAGCATGTGGGTGAAAAGATAGCAAGGACTCATGGCACGAGGGCAGATATTCAAAGAAAGACACAAACTCGGTGGAGTTTTGGAGAACAGTAGCAGAAGCAAAGGAAGATTGTGGTAGTGGAGAGATACACTTTTAGCCAGAGAAAATCAAAGTCAGGAGATTCAAGGTCCATGAGCCTCGCAGTAGGAGTGTTAGTGTTGCAGTATGCACAGACCCCACCTTTGGAACGAAAACGAGTACAGTATAAAGATTAAAGTGAGAGATTTGAAATGGGTCAGTGGATGCATGTGTAGACAACTGGGTTTCAGATAGGAGGAGGAGGTTAGGGAGGAAAGTGCCCAAGTGCTGTTCCACAGACGAAAGATTAGAGTTCAGCCCACAAATGTTAGAAAAGTGAAGAGTGAAATAAGCAGATCTATTGGGAGGTGCAAGGTTAGGGGTAGAACTATTACTACTTCCAGGCGTGTCTGCCCTCAAGCCAATAGTGGAGTCAACACGATCCAGAGAAAATCAAAGTCAGGAGATTCAAGGTCCATGAGCCTCGCAGTAGGAGTGTTAGTGTTGCAGTATGCACAGACCCCACCTTTGGAACGAAAACGAGTACAGTATAAAGATTAAAGTGAGAGATTTGAAATGGGTCAGTGGATGCATGTGTAGACAACTGGGTTTCAGATAGGAGGAGGAGGTTAGGGAGGAAAGTGCCCAAGTGCTGTTCCACAGACGAAAGATTAGAGTTCAGCCCACAAATGTTAGAAAAGTGAAGAGTGAAATAAGCAGATCTATTGGGAGGTGCAAGGTTAGGGGTAGAACTATTACTACTTCCAGGCGTGTCTGCCCTCAAGCCAATAGTGGAGTCAACACGATCCCCAGAAATTCTTCGAACCCCTCTATGAGGGGTACCAGAGGCCATTAGCTGTGGACCTTCAATAAATAATAAAAATGAGGTCAAACTAGAGAACAGACATACATACATGTTTTTGTGCAGCTTAACACATAAAAAAAATATTTAAAGAAACAATGGAAAAGTATTATGCTTCCGTCACAAATTACTTGCAAATGAACAACCTTGACTGTGTACTAACTGCATGCAGTCCTTCCTTTATGAAAAATTAAAAAAAATATACATCTATATATATATATATATATATATATATATATATATATATATATATATATATATATATATATATATATATATATATATATATATATATATATATATATATATATATATAGAGAGAGAGAGAGAGAGAGAGAGAGAGAGAGAGAGAGAGAGAGAGAGAGAGAGAGAGAGAGAGAGAGAGAGAGAGAGAGAGAGAGAGAGAGAGAGCAGCAGCAAAAGTAACGCCCTTTTTACATGTTTCTTTAACATTTACCTACATAGCATTCATTTTGGTAACATTTCCTTTTTCATTTCAAAATATTGAATAAATATGTCCTTTAGATTAAAAAGATTAAGAAACCGTTAATGCAACTGTACATTGCCAAAATAATAACAATGGGCACCAAGAATGCATAAACCAAAAAGAAACAAAGATAGAAGTGTTTTGACTCGTCAGATGTGAAGGGATAGTAAGAGATGCGTGACGACTACGCTAGAATATTCGGTGTAGATGTACGCATAGGAAAATAACCGTAATAGAAGGAAGATTTAACATCATGCTATCCTGTTCAATCAAAAACCAGTTGTAGCATCTCTCTCTCTCTCTCTCTCTCTCACACACACACACGGCCAAAGCTTGAATATGCAGCCAAAGCCCCTTTTGGAATCCGCACTTGAAAAAGTGCATAGTCAAGCTGGAAAAAGTTCAAAGACATGCTACGAAACTTGTGCCAGAAATATGCAATCTCAGTTATAATGAGAGGCTGAGGGAATTAGACTTATCATTACTCGAAGCTAGAAGACTGAGGGGATATGGTGACAGTTTTTAAATTCCTTCATGGTTATGACAGTGGATAGGGATCGATATTTTGATATGGCTGGCACTAGAACTAGAGGTCATAGTTTGAAGCTTCGTAAGAAAATTTCTTTGCAGGATATAAGGAAGTACTTTTTTTAGTGTAAGAGTAGTTGACAATTGGAATTCGCTAAGCGAAGAGGTAGTTAATGCTAATTCAATCCATAGTTTAAAGGACAAGAATGATAAGTATCTCTAAATAGAAAATGGTACCGACCACGAGACGGGATGTTACAAGCTTAGGGATCTTTCCCGTAAGCACAATTAGGTAATTACACACACAAATATTATATATATATATATATATATATATATATATAATATATATATATATATATATATATATATATATATATATATTCATCAACCTTAATACAATGTGGCATATTATTTTTGTAAAAAAAAAAAAAAAAAAGAGAGAGAGAGAGAGAGAGAGAGAGAGAGGTTGCAATGGGTTCTTTTGTACCTCCATCATTCTAATCTCTTTCTGAATTCGATTTACACGGTAGTATTAATAATAACAAACCATGACAAGTTCCAACGAAGACTGTCACATATGTGGATGTTTTTTCTGGAAACAGTTTGGGGATCTCATGCCCATTAAAAGAATCTAAGAATCCTGCTAGTCTTAGGGTCTTGGATGAACGAGAGAATTCCAGAAATGACAATTCTGGAACCAGAGGAATCGTACATAAATGTGTTCCTGTTCTAAAGTGCCAATCTGCCACAACATTCCTAATTGGGAATTTCGCATATAAAGGACAATCAAAGAAAAGGGATAACGAGGAGTCTATTCACTCCCTTCTTTCAAAAAAAAAAAAAAAAAAAAAAAAAAAAAAAAAAAAAAAAAAAAAAAAAAAAAAAAATCCATCGTTCCAAGAATGAAAAGAAATCCTCTTGATTAACGCCATATTGAAATGATGGTACAGAATACGATTCACTCTTACAACTTTTTGATAATTCTGTGCACGTTCCCAAATTCTGACAAGATTAGCAGGAAAATTAATGTACAGTTTAGATTTCCTTTTCTTGGTTTATTTAAATATGTGCAATCTTCTAAATTCCCTCATTATGCAACCCAAGGAATGGCTGCCATTGTAAGTGATACTGCCATCCTTTGAAATAGTCTGGTATTTCGAATAATACAATGTAAAATATCATCATGAGCATGATGATGTTTCACGTGTCAGTAGCAAGATTATTTTCCACTTACCCAATGGATTGGCGGAAAATATTTCCTCATAAGTCAAGAATGAACAGCCGAAGGAGAACTCAGACAGGTACATGAATGGTGAAGATGACAACATGTGATATCTAATCTGATGTTTTAAATGCGAAGGAAACAGAAAGTACAGGGGAACCTGCCTTTAAAAGAAGGAAAGCATTCCTGTATATTAAAAGACGAGGACTAATCCCATGTAACACTATCAAAGTGTCTTGTATATCATAAGAAATAAGACTTCTTGAAGAATATAAAAAGATGAAACTCGTATATATAAAAAGATGAAACTCGTATACGAGAGGGATTTTTGTATGTTACATATGAAGGTGATTTTTTTTTAATTCAAATTGTGATTTTTTATATTTGAAAGGGTGTGAAGCTCTAGTATAATGCGAAAAGAGACAGATTCTTCTATTTAACAAAGGTCGGATATGTTCTTTTTAAGCAAAACACCGACCACACAAAATTGGCTGAGTTATGATAAAGCATCACTTAATTGAGTAGATGCTTTAAAACTACCTTCAGCAGATGCCTTAAGGCGTGAACTGTTGGTATTTTATAAGATCTTTATATAGAGCAAAAATGTCGAGAAGTATTAAAGAAGAAGATCTTACTAAAGAAAATATTACAGGTTGACTAATTATATGCTTAACATATGCTTTTGGATACAGCCTAGATATGTCATGAACAGAAAGAGATATAACAGGGAAACTAAAATCCATTTAATTGGGATGTATGTGTTCAGGACATTTGAGAACCAAACCTCGGCATGGGAGTAGGATAAATATGGGCTGCCCTTATCCAGGGAAATATATAATTTTGGATGCTCTCAGGGCCTGTTATAGGATACAGAGTTGGCATCACAAGGGCTGATCTGATCCAAGAGAGAAGTCTATTGAGAATGGCTTCAATATCTGTCAGAGGAGTCAGCCACGGCAATGCCAGGCTAAACTTGGGTCGTCTTATCCATGAAAAAACTCATCTGAGATAGCTTAAGTTGCTGTAAAGAGGATCCATCCTTGGAGTGGGCAAGAGGTTAGTTTGGGATATAATAATCAATGAATATATTTTATTTGGGATACCTTCCACACATTTGATAATCCACCCTTGATATAGGCGAGCTCAAGGCTTGGGCCGACATTATCAGCTATTCTGGGAAAACTTCAGTAAATCCACGATGAAAGGATCCAGCAGATGATTTGGGATGAGTTCAATAAATGTTGAGTAATCCAGACTTGGTATGGATAATGTGTTAGCTCGGACTGACAGTTTCCATGAAGGCAGGTGATATGGAACTTTCAATTTCAATTTATGAATTCACCTTTGGCAAGAACAAGACCTATCTTGGGAGGATCTTATTCAAGGAAGCAGTTAAAATGGGATGGCTTCAACTGTAGTTTGAAGATCCAGTCCTGGCATTAAAAAGAGCATACCTTAACCTGACTTTAATCAAGAAAGTAGCTGAACTTGGGTGGCTTCACAACCTGGTAAAAGGATCCGGTCTTGGCATGGCTTGAGCTACCTAGAGCTGAGCATCTTCAGGAATGTTGTTCATTTGAGATGGATTCAATGTCTAATAGAGAATTCATCCTTGACATGAGTAAGCAGTTAAACTAGGTAACACCTTTGCCAATGAAGTTTTGAAAACTGATAACTATAGTGGTTGTTATAAAATAAAGTCCTGGCATATGTAAGAGCTTATTTCAAGTTGACATAAACCACTGAAGCATCCTGTATTGGCATGCAAAGTAATGCAAGCAGCGAAATAACAATATTAAACAAATCGTTTCATATGTGATAGGGATGACCACAAAGCCTCAAAGAAAAATAAACGCTTCTGATATTTTTTTAAAATCATTAGAGTTAATATGAGAGGGAGTTAAGTATTGTGTAAGGAAAAACAGCCTTTATTGCTGCACATACATATGTAGTATGACTTTGATTTCAATACAGCATCAACAATAATAATAATAATAAAAATAATAACAATAATAAAAATAACAAGAATAATAATAATAACAGACTCACTCCTGTATAATGGCACACAATATGCTGTCAAGTCAGTAATTTAAATGTGTATCAACATTAAGTATAATAATCCTCTCCTCTATATTTTATCTTCTCCAAGAGTCAGACTACTTTACCTTGACTCAGCCACTCCCCTTAAGAGGGAAAAAATGGCTAATGTATATACAGATAACAATAACTATATACATGAACCATTTTTCCCCTTATAAGGGAAGTGGCTGAGTCAAGGCAAAATACTCTGAGTCTTGGAGAAGAGAAAATAAAAAGTCAAGGCTCTCTGGGTATAGAATGCCGAAGAGGGAATCCTCAATCCCCTCCCTCTGCCCCATTTAGTCGACTCTTACGACAGGCAGGGGAACACGGAGGAAGTATTCTTCCCCCTTTCCCTCTGGGGGGATAACAATAACAATAAAAACTAATAGCCATCTCTATCCTGTTTCTACAGTTTTAAGTATCTTGTCAGTCTATATCTAATTCAGAAATTTTTATATCAAGAAAGATCAATCTACATTTTTAAGAACATAAATGTGAATAACATCAGCAGGAACTTTTTAGTTCAGTTTTTTAAACTGTGGGATTGCTGCACTGCCCAGGGCTATTACACAGGGGTGTGGTTGCTGGGATGTCTGATCATTGTTTGGTTGAAGCAAAGGTGGTAGTAGCAAAAGAGTGGGGAAAGAGAGTGTGGGGATGTTGAAGGGAAATGGTGAAGGTGGAAGAGTTGAAAAAGCCAGAAGAGACAGAAATATCAGGACAGGCTGAAAGTGGTATATGACAGGGTGAAAGAAAGAGAAGTTGGGGAGTTAGAGGAGGAATGGGGGTTGATGAAAGAATGTTTTGTGGGACATGCAAGTGATGTGTGTGGAAAGAGGTTTGTTGGAGGTGGCATGAGGAGGGGCAGCGAGTGGTGGAATGAAGGGGTGGAAATGAAGGTGGAAAAGAAAAAGAGGGCTTTTGAGGAATGGCTGCAGTGTAAAAGTCGGGAGAAGTATGAAAGATATAGAGAGAAAAATGTGGAAACCAAGCGGATGGTAGAGAAAGAGAAGAGGTTGGCAAATGTTAGGTGGGGACAGGATTTTAGTAGGTCATATGAGCAAAATAGAAAGAAGTTTTGGAAAGAAGTGAAGAGAGTAAGGAAGGGTATATCGAGGATGGAAGAGACAGTGAAAGATGTGAATGGACAGATGTTAAGAGGGAACGATGCAAGGAAAAGATGGGCAGAATATTTTGAGTGCTTGCTGAATGCTGAGGAAGATAGAGAGGCAGCTATAGTGGCAGTGGGGGGTGTTCAAGTGCCAGTTTTGGGAGACGAAAATGAGAGAGATTACAAGAGAGGAGGTGAAAAGGGCATTGTATGAAGAGAAAGCAGGTAAAGAACCTTGAATGGATGGTGTGAGAGCAGTTATGTTGAAAGAAGGCGGTGTGACTGCA
>JAXCGZ010020957.1:90000-110237 GCA_037179515.1 Halocaridina rubra | reverse complement strand
TCGTGTGTATGTCGAATTGATCAGAGAGAGTAGAGCAAGCTCCCCTTGGGGCCCCATTTTTTGGATCATTGTGTATGTTATTCTGTCGGCACCTGGGGCTGTGTTCTTAGAGCTTTTGCTTACTCTTAGTAGCTCAGTCAGGGAGAATGGAGCATCTGTTTCATCTTCAGTGTTGATGGCCTCTTCTATTTCTTCCCATCTTGCAGTTGTGAGGTCCTGAAGTGTTGCTCTGGTGGTGATGGGGAGCTGGTTGGAGCTTGCTCTATCCGCGAATTTGATGGCGAGTTCTTCTGCTGCCCTGCTAGGATCCCTGTGGGGGGTGATTTTAGGAGGTTTTCCTTTAGCAAATGAGTTGATGCTCCTCCACATCTGGCCCACAGATGTGCGAGCATCTAGGGTGGAACACCACTCTAGCCATTTTTTCCTCTTGATGTTGCGAGTCTCTTCATGGACATGTTCTTTGACTGCCTGGAGGGTGCGGTAGGAGTCTTCAGTAATATGAGGATAACACAGGGAATAGTATATGCTTTTTAAGGCCTCATATGTTAGTTTATGGCGAACTTTATGCAAAATTCCACACGTATTGGACAGTTTTGAGCAGACAGATTGAATATGATATTTCCAACTTAAATATTCATCAATAATTACTCCCAAAAATTTCTTACAAGCAACACTTTTAACTTCATACCCATTCATATTAACTTGACCAATATTGTGTACTACAGATCTATTTTGAAATTAGATATAGTCAGTTTTGGAAACATTTAGCTTTAATTTATTAACAGAGACCCAGTTGTTAATTTTTTCTAGTTCACTATAAAAAACAGAATGCAGGTGGTCAAGGTTATTATCATGAAAGAGAAGGTTGGTGTCATCTGCATAAAGAATATATTTGAATTTGTTACTGGCATTGGAAATATCATTTATATAAACTAAAAATAATAGTGGGCCCAGTATTGATCCCTGTGGTACACTCCTCTCAATAGTTTGCAACAAAGATGCTTTCCCATTACAATATACGGCCTGTTTTCTATTTTTCATGTAACTCTTAAATAACTGTAATGGTGTTCCCCTAATACCCACACAATTTAGTTTGTCTATTAGTATATCATGGTCTAATGAGTCAAGTGCTTTGGACAAGTCTAGGAAAACCCCTGCAACAAAGTTTTTATTTTCCAAATTTTGATAAACATCACTTGTAAAGTTCATAATTGCTTTTTCAGTGGTCTTATTATTACGGAATCCGTATTGATATTCAGATAATAGGTTAAACTTTTCAAGGAATTCTTTAAGTCTGTGAACAATCACTTTTTTAAACACTTAACTTAAGGACGGTAAGATTGATATAGGTCTATAGTTATTTTCATCATCTTCATTGCCTGACTTGAATATAGGTATTACTTTAGCACTTTTTAGTTTGTCTGGGAAACATCCTAGCTGAAAACATAGATTGATTATGTAGGTAAGTGGGGTACCAATGTAATGGGCAGTGACCTGGAGTAGTTTTGATGGAATTTCATCATATCCCGACGCTGTATTTGGTTTTAAGGTTTTTATATATTTAGTAACTTCCTCCCTTGTTACCGTATACAAGTAAAACGAAAAGTCTGGTGGATTATTAAGAAACTGGCGGTGTGAGTTTTTGTTGCACATTTTGTTGTCCCTGTGTTGGTTGTGCTATAGTTAAGAAATGATAATTAAAGATATTAGCAGTGTGGTCATTATCATTTTTTTATTTGATTTCCTATGAATGATTAGATTGTTTTCGTCCCATTAGGCTGTTTATTGTATTCCAAGTGGACATGCTGTTACCTTGTTCCTTCTTAAGCTTATCCTGAAAATATAAATTTTTTGCAGCTCGAAGTAGTGTTATTAATTTGTTCCTGTAAGCTTTATATCTGGTTCCAAAAGAAAAAAGGCCATTTTGATGCAAGCCTTTCTAATCAGTGTTTTTCTTTGATACTATTTTTTAATCCTGCAGTTATATGTGGGCATCTGTTGTTTTTATTATTTACAGTCAATTTTCGTAGAGGAAGCAGTCTAGAAATTTATCTCTAAATGTACAGTGAAATTTATTAAAAGCTTCATTTGCGTTATTTAGGTCTATGATATGTTACCATTTTTCATGTGATATATCTCTCGTAAATTTAGCTATGTTATCATCAGAGTAATGTCTTTTTTCTACATATGCATCAAATTTATGTTCTTTTTTAAACTGGGAGTATACTGCGAAATGATCTGTTATTTCGGTGTACACTATGTAATTACTTATAATAATAAATATTGTTTCTTCAATATTTGTGGTCAAGATATGATCGTTTAGAGATGCACTATTTTCAGTTACTCTCCTAGGTTTAGTAGTTAGTGGAAAGCAGCCATGTGAATACATTATGTTTATAAAATCAGTTACTCTTTGATCATTTATTTTAAACAAATCTAAGTTCCAGTCACTGAATAAATAAATAGTTTTGTACTTTTTTCTAGCTGCAAAATCAAATACTTTCAGTAAAGCTCCAAGGAATTCAGGCATGTTCCCCATCGGTGGTCTATATACAGATGCGAAGAAGCAATCTTTCTTACCGCTATGTACCTGTACACTAACACATTCAATGAATCATTCCATCATACTGCACTCCTTTATAACACTCGAGCTATACTTATTTGCTACATACATACTTACACATCCACCTTTCCTGTCACTGTTCTGAGTGTACATATTATAACCTGTTATATAATACAATGATTCAATATCATTATCCAGCCTAGTCTCCGAAAAACCCATTACATCACATATATCATTTTCAGTTAAACATTGATCAACAAATATTTGAAGATTACTTGCAAAACTTCTAATGTTCATGCACAAAACCAAAAATGCGTTAGATTTACTTAAATTTGAATAAAGTTCATTTAACTATATATAAATTGAAAAAGTGTTGGTTGCGTTTCTCATATTATTCAAAAATAAATCTATTTCATTTTCTAGATCAAGTGGGTTAAATATCATCTTATCAAGCTCATTGATACATAAGTAATTTGGAAGCACTTTGTCATTGTTTGTTAGCCTTATGAGTTCATCGTCACTAATGGAATAGTATGGAAGGTATCTATTCACAGCCATGATGAAGAAATAAATTACACTACTTTTACATTTACTGACTTACAAGTTACCATTTATTTCTTCCAAATCTTACCAGGTTCTTCCGGCCATTTATTGGTTTTGGGTGGGAGCGTTTTATAGCGTCCATGGCATGAGACACGGCAGGAGGGGGTGCGGGTGATGACATATCGCTCACCCGCGCTTCTCACCCCCGCACCACAGATCCTGGTCATCTCCTCATCCGCGCCACCCACTGCACCAGCAACACTCTCAGTGTTATATCGTTCATTCACAATGAGATTTGTATGCCTAAAGTAGTCTATTTTCCCTTCTGATCTAGCCTCTTTTAGTTGTGGCATCTGTGCAGATTTTATTGCCTATGATGCAGCACACAGGTCATCATTAAGGTAAATCTTGGTGCCTTGCAACTTTTTGGCATTTCGCATGACCGTCTCTCTGTCACAGTAGCGGGAGAAACGAGCCACTATGGGGCGAGGTTTGTCATCACGAAGTGGTCCCACCCTGTGAGCCCTCTCAAACGTCATGCCTTCCAGCTGTAATTTATCAGGTAGCAGGGCTGACACCATCGTCGTTGTTTGCTCCCAGGTCTCCCCATCTCGTCGCCTCTCTACACCTCTTAATCGAATGTTGTTTCTTCTGGAATAATCTTGGTAATTCGAGCATTCTTCTAAAGTGGTTATTTGTTGATTTGTAGAATTTATTTGCTGAGATAGATTATCGATTGTTTCTTTGTCGTTACTCTTTTCTTTCTCATGAATTTTAATAGTCGATTTGAGGTCATCAATTTCTCTCTGGCTGAACTCCAGGCTTGTCGTAAGGTCGGAAACTGTGGATTCGAGTGATTTTATCCTGTCACTAAGCTGTTTCACCATTATCTCCATAGCATTCTTATATGCATTTTCTTGAGATTCCAATAGTTTGGTAATAACAGTTGAATCCATTGTTGTTAAGCAGAGTCACGGTGGAAGCTAAGTGACGTCACAACACCAGTGCGCATGCGCAGAAATCAGCCAACGGGCCAAGAGGGGATGTAGAGTGGGGATTCAAATATTTCAATTATTTCACTTCAAAAAAAAAAAGTTCAGCATTACTCACAACTCATGCAAATAATTCTAGAGAGTCACTGTGGTCTTAGATACCTTGCTTGGGTGATTTAACATCCGTAGCAGGTGCCAGAAATACGCAATCTCGGTTATGATGAGAGGCTGAGGGAATTAGACTTGCCATCACTCGAAGCTAGAAGAGTAAGGGGGGATATGGTGACAGTCTTTAAATTCCTTCATGGTTATGATAGAGTGGATAGGGATCGATATTTCGATATGGCTGGCTCTAGAACTAGAGGTCATAGTTTGAAGCTTCGTAAGAAAACGTGTGTGCAGGATGTAAGGAAATACTTTTTCAGTGTAAGAGTAGTTGATAATTGGAATTCGCTAAGCGAGGAGGTAGTTAATGCTATCTCAATCCATAGTTTTAAGGACAGGTACGATAAGTATCACTAAGTCTAAAAATGGAACCGATCAGGAGACGGGAAGATACGAGCTTTGGGCTCTTTCCCGTAAACACAATTAGGTAATCACAATTAGGTAATCACAGTCTCTTGTTTATTTCTAAATATCGGAAAGCTCTCAACTTGTAAACAGTGCCAGTCACACACATGCCAGTCACACATATGCCAGTCACACACATGTGGCAGAGATGAGGATGTTGAGATGGATGTGTGGGGTGACAAGAAGCGATAAGATCAGAAACGAAGTAATTAGAGGTACCTCAAAAGTTAGAGAAATATCAGATAAGATACAAGAAAGTAGACTAAGACGGTATGGTCATATCGTAAGGAGGGATGAACAGTATGTTGGGAGGAGGGTGATGTAATGGATATACAGGGTAGGAGAAGGAGAGGGAGACCAAAGCGTAGGTGGATGGCTTGCATCAATGACGACCTGAGGTCCAAAGGTTTGTTGGGTGATGAGGCATGGGACAGAAACAAATGGAGAAAACCGGCCAGAAACATCGACCACATATAAAAGTGGGAAAAGATGTAGACGAAGAAGAAAAATCATCTCTAGCGATCGAAATTTTGTGCGCACCCTAAGATTTGTTCATTCCAATAATCCAAGCAAATGGTAATCGGGCTTCATGTACAAGTTAAAAGGCAAAAGGAAAAAAATTTACATCACAATCAGTCTGTCTGTCTGGTGTCCCTGGATGGGCGCAAATTTATATGTAACGTGGGGGACTTTTTGTTTTAGCTAAGGGGACTCAGTTTCTGAACTCGGTTAGGAGTGTACAGACATCCAAGAGACTAATATCTTTAATTGCAGAACTCCTCGAATACCACTACTTGAATAATAAAACTCAGAATTCAGCTTTCTTATAATTTTGGAAAGCATAAACAAAAATATAGCCTCTAATCCCACGGAGGTGGTGAGCATGATTTTGATTCCCGGCACCATATGCGGATGCCAAGACTTGGGCTTCAACTCGAAAGAGATCACCTCTGTCACACAGGGAAAGTAGAATGGAGGACACTGCAAATGCAGAAACAGAAACGGTATACCGTTAACAATGGGAAAACTGAAAGTACGAGCACACAAATAATGAGTTTCAAATATAAATCTTCTGGCTGAAAATATAATCATTTACTCACGGCTGACAGGAAACATTTACTCTACCAAAAAGCATGAACCAATTATTAATTACTTGCAAGCACTAGCATAAAACTATTTACGAGCATTAACGTAAAATTATTTGCAAGCATTGGTGCAAAACACTTTATTCACAATATTGAAAAAGGATCTACAGGATAAATATGTAATCATATAATTATGGTTGACAGGAAATATTTATGCTACCAAAAAAAAGCATGAACAAATTATTAATCATATGTAAACTTTGGAGTAAAACACTTTATTTATGAGCATTGGCATAAAACACTTTATTCATGATGATAGAAAAGGAAGAAATGAAATTAGAATTTGTTAGGAGAAGAGATAGATTTTTCACGTGGCAATGAGAAATCATCTGAGGGCAAAATCTTTACCTGGGCAACAAAAATTAAAGAACTTTCTTATATATGTATATCCGCGGTAATTTATATGTCAAGGAATTAAATTTGGCATATGAGATTATAGATAGGTACACAAAAATATTTCATTTTTATGGGATAGGGACTGAGCAAAATTACTTAAGGACTTTTACCAGTAATATTAAATGCAAAGCTTCTCGAATTCCCAGTTTGCTTGGCCAACAAGCTTTACCATACACTGTCTCTCACCTTTTATGCCAGATGAATTCCTGCAAAGACACTCCTGAATATTGCTAAGCCAGGTAGTGAAGGCTTGGAATAAGCAGGACTGCGGAGGCACTAGACGTTGCCCTGACGCTGGTTGGTCACCATCTGAGAGCGATACAGCTCCAATCTCGGGGAACTTTGACTTGGGCGAATCTATAAGGGTGATGAAGAGCAGTATTCTGTTCTATTTTCTTTCAATGGTTTACTATAGTGGTGGTCCCTGGCATGGAAGTATGGCAGAGATGCAAGGGAGAGACAGTATTTTAGATGCAACAAGAGGGAGCAAACAAAGGAAACAAGAAAACCAATTATGGGAAAAATGGTCTACTGGCATCCGCATCTGCGGGTGTAGTTATTTAATTTTAGGAAAAAGGGAATTTTTAATAGTCAAATATTAAAAAAGCTACTGAAATGTATCTTGACAAGCAAATGACATATCAGCAAGAGCAAATTTATAACAAAAAAAAATGATCAACAAGACCAATTTCATAATAAGAGAATTTTAGAAAGATATATTCATAAGATGATCACACTACATGAGAGAGAAAGTTAGAGAAAAGGGGAGACTAATCCATAGCGATAATGCGTATATTGAATTTCTTCCAAGTACAAGACTATCAAACTATATCAAATATATAACTCTGGAAGTAATATGAATTGCAAATTATCATAATTCTGCAAAAATGCAAGAAGCTAAGTTTCTCAGTAAAAGAAAAGGAAAAAACAAGGTTAAAAGTTTAGTAAATATCTAATGAGGCATCTATAATGAACCTGTTTAATTTGAGCAGAATGCTCTGGCACAAATAATATTCCAAGTAACCAATTGGTTTAAAGCTTTTTCCACTATTTTTTTCTAATGGAATGGCACAGTTCTTGCTTTCTGAAAATTAGCTATTGCACCGTTTTAAGATGAGATTTAGCTATCATACTTGAAACATTCAATTTCGGATCAATGGCATAATATTCTAATTACTTTTTAAAATCCATTACATTGTTAATTATGGTACTGCCATATTTTACTACTCCAACTAAAGCAATTTAAATGTTGGACGTGAAATCTCTACCACATTAATTGGGATTATCTTCAACTACATTAGAACCTTGTCTTGTTCAAAAATGACTGTATTTAACACTTCCATACACTTTTCCAATAACTGTGACATTTCCATTTTTTTTTTTTTTTTTTTTTAAGGATGGGATAGGATAGGAGGGGAAAAAAGGGGAGGGAATTAAGGATATAAGGGAATTGGGGGGAAAAGCACGAAAATTAAATAAAGTAAGAGATAATCAGTTTCAAAACTTTGACTAAAAGGCTGCACATGTAATGCAGAACTTTGAACCCACTCACACCTGGACATAGAAACTCGGAAACCACTGTCCACTTCATATGGAATTTATTTTCCATTCAATTTTAAACTAATTTTCGCTCTTACAAGAAGAACATCTTTTACACTGAATAATGTATCTTCCTCCTCTGAAGCATCAATTTCTGTCAAACTCAGTGGAGATTGTTATTGCCATTCTCTTCAACAATTGCTTCTTCAACCACAACATTCTTACGTTTCGTCTTCTTTTTGACAGAGTTGTTCGAACGATCATTTACCTGACCCATGCTATGGTTCCATTGACTACGAAAATTTTAGGACTCCTGTTTGTGCTCTTCTAAACACGACAAACTTGTTTCATGTGTCCTTTCCTGTCTCATATTGAAAAAGGATAGGTGAGTGACCATAATGTCGGCAACTAACATATTTCCTCTAAGTAGACGATTTTAGCTGTAAAGCATTAACTTCTGCAGGAAGATTTTCACTACAATAACCTTTTCAAAAGTTAAAATACACTCAAAAGTAACAGCAAAACGTCACCACTTGCAAATCTAAGTTGTCAGCTGCCAAACTCAAACAATGAACTTCTCTGTCATTGGCCATGTTATTAGTCACGTACCGTGACATTAAACAGGTCATTGGAGTAACAAGCTATTTCAGGCAAGCATAAAGATTGCATTGACTTTCTCTAAGCTTTAGTTTTCCGTTACTGAAATTTAATCAAGCTTCTATGATTGTGGAGGCTTTCCCATATGTATTAACCTTTGATCTCATAACCCTCTAAGTTTGGAAATCCTGTTACGACTTTGGTAAAGGCCTATAAACTATCTCAAAATTTAATCCTCTACCAATAAAAATATAATTCATATCACATGCATCACCAAACATGTAAATATTTATACTAGGGCTTGTGAACGGTTGATATGTGACTTAATAAATAAACTCTCTTCACCTTGGATTAAATCCCCTAATACAGAATAATAAATTTTCTATTATATATTCTACCAATATGTCTTCTCTTATACTGAGCTCATTCTGTCGCGAGGCTCGTAATCAAACTCGAATGTCTTCTTCGTCCACGTATCTCTAAAGCATTCTCTTAAACACGATTGTCTCATAACATCTCAGGAGAACACCTAACTGTAATTCTTAAGAAAGTCTCACAAAACTCCCCTCGTCTGTAGGGGGCCCTGGTACTAGAGCTAACCAGGGTTCCCACTCATTAGGAGGGAAAACAGGTTGAAACACTATTACATATAATAGTTCTGTGTTTGCACAAAAGAGGGAATAAGCATTGATCCGAGGCGGTGAGAGGTTAAAGGCTAAAACCTTTGGTGTCTCAGATTTCTCTCTCTCTCTTCTGCATCTAGCTTAAAGAATAAAGTACATATTATGCATACAAATATACGTGTATGGATGGATGGATTAGGTTTTACGTCACGAACTCCCTTTTCTACTAAGGGCGGTGTCTCAGATTTCTCTCTCTCTTCTGCATCTAGCTTAAAGAATAAAGTACATATTATACATACAAATATACGTGTATGGAAGGATGGATTCGGTTTTACGTCACGAACTCCCTTTTCTACTAAGGGCTAGGACGGGTGCCTTCTTACGAAGGACTTGTTTTGGCAGATGTAATTGTTACCCTGAGTGTATGCCCTTACTAACCTCAGTTAGTAAGGGCGAACCCTCGACCTGCCGCCTCAGAGTCGCAGACGCTACCATTTTGCCACAGAGACTACACAAATATACGTGTATACTTGTTATAAATGAATAGCTATTTGTTAGGGAGAAGGATGTTGGTAAGTTTCTGTTTTACTAAGGAGACTCAGTTTCTGAACTCAGTTAGGAGGTCACATTAAAAAAATTGAATTAAATTTTGGAAAACTGGAACAAATTCAAAAAATATTAAGATTATGGAATGCAGTCTCGAATCCCAATGGGGGTGAGCACAATTTTTATTCCTGGCACCACAGATGGATGCCAAGACTTTGACCTCAATCAGTTTTGTCACAGTGGCAGAGTAGAATAGAGGGCACTGCAATTGCAGAATCAGAAATGACACCGTTAATCATGGGAAAACTGAAGGCACGAGCAAACAAATAATGAGTTTCCAATATTGTTCTACTAGATGAAAATATATTGGTAAGTCGAAGCTAACCAGAAATATTTACACTACCATAGGGGCATACAAAATAATTAATAATTTGCAGGCATTAGCATAAAATAATTTATTCACATTAAATGAAGAATCATAGAGACAAATACAGTATGTATTCATTATATTATGAGTAACAAGAAATGTTTACGATGCCAATAGGGCAAAATCACTTATTAATTACTTGCAATTTATAAAGTATGACACTTTATTTACGATAAAGGAAGAATCTACTAGATAAATATGTATTCATTAAATTTTGGTTAGCAAGAAATGTCTTCAGTGCCAAAAGGGCAAAATTACTTATTAATTGTTTGCAATTTATAGCGTAAAACACTCCATTCAAATGATTAAGAATTTGCAATTTATAGTGTAAAACACTTTATTTACGAGTAATGACATAAAACACTTTATTTACGATGATAGAAAGGGGTGATATTAAATAAGAATTCATTAGGGGAAGGGATAGATTTTTATGTGTGTAGTTTGAATTAAACTGAATTGAATTCCTCTTACCTTGATATTATGTGTTATGTGGAATAACTCCAATAATAAGTCAGTAAGAACGATAAGCAATAACGATAATACCAAAAGACAGCACGAACAAAAAACAAAAATACCATGCTGGCCGGTAAACAAAACATAAACATCAACTACTAAGGAAGCATATCTCTCTTCACTTGGAATCCTTCAACTTTTTGTCAGTGAGGCAACATGGCTTCAGAGAAGGTAGATCAACAGTAACAAACTTATTAGAATTTTATGATAAGGTAAGCCAAATCTTACAGGAAAGAGAGGGCTGGGCAGATTGCATATTCCTAGACTTCCAGAAAGCGTTTGACACTGTTCCACATGGGAGACTTATTAGGAAGCTGCAATCAATGGCTAGAATAGGTGGAAATGTTTTGGAATGGATAAAAACTTACTTGGAAGGAAGGGAACAGAGGGTTAGAGTAAGACACTCAGTGTCTGAATGGAGAAGAGTTAGTAGTGGAGTTCCACAGGGTTCAGTTTTAGGGCCACTTTTGTTCCTTGTATATGTAAATGACCTAGCAGAGTCTGTAAATTCATTCATGAATATGTTTGCAGATGATGCAAAGATTGTGAAGAAAGTAAAAAACGAGAACAATGGTAGAGAACTTCAGGACAAACAACAAACAAACAAAACAAACTTTATTTCCATTTTAATACAATGGGTATTCGTCAGCCAGGGCAAGCCCCAACCCCCTCACTGTGGTGTCCAACCACAGCAGTTCCTGCCAGTAAACAGCTTAAACTCTCGGTCTTGGACGGGAACCAATCTTTCGACCTCGTGAATGCGAAGCCAGCACGTTACCACTGTACTAGGAGGATCTAAATAATTTGCATGAGTGGTCAGAAAAGTAGCTAATGAAATTCAATACTTCAAAATGTAAGGTAATGAGAATGGGTACAAGTGGAAGAAGGCCCAAGCTTGGCTACTCGGTGGCTGGAGTACAACTTCAAGAGACAGAAAATGAGAGAGATCTAGGAGTAAACATACTGGCAGATTTGTCTCCAGAAATACATATAAATGGCATAGTAAGGGCAGCATATGCATTCTTATCAAATGTAAGGGTAGCCTTCAGGCACATGGACTAGGAAATGTTCAGAAATATTTATGTAACCTATGTGAGGCCAAAACTCGAATATGCAGCCCCCTTTTGGAATCCGCACTTGAAAAAGCACATAGCTAAGCTTGAAAAAGTTCAAAGACATGCCACGAAACTGGTGCCAGAAATACGCAATCTCAGTTATAATGAGAGGCTGAGGGAATTAGACTTACCATCACTCGAAGCTAGAAGAGTGAGGGGGGATATGGTGACAGTCTTTAAATTCCTTCATGGTGATAGAGTGGATAGGGATCGATATTTTGATATGGCTGGCTCTAGAACTAGAGGTCATAGTTTGAAGCTTCGTAAGAAAACTTCTTTGCAGGATGTAAGGAAATACTTTTTCAGTGTAAGAGTAGTTGATAATTGGAATTCGCTAAGCGAGGAGGTAGTTAATGCTATCTCAATCCATAGTTTTAAGGACAGGTATGATAAGTATCACTAAGTCTAAAATGGAACTGATCAGGAGACGGGAAGATACGAGCTTTGGGCTCTTTCCCGTAAACACAATTAGGTAATCACAATTAGGTAATCACCAAAATTACAACCTCTCGGCACAACGATTGGATCTCCAATGCCCTCACTCACCGAACTCAGCACCAACAACTCTCCACCATATGTATATTACCACAAAGTACCAGACTACTTTTAGACTTACTAAACTACAATGTGGTAATGAGCAATCTTCTGAGGGCGAAATTTTACCCAGGCACCCGCAATAAAAGATATTTGATATCAATGTATATCAGCGGTAATATCCAGGTCAAGGAATTCAATTTGGCAAATGAGATTCCAGTTAGGTGATCTACAAAAGGGCGTTCATATGGGAATGGAGCTGAGAAAAATTACTTAGTACTTGACGGGTAACAGATTTGACCAGTAATGGATTTAACAAGTTTCTCAAATTTCCAATTTGCTTGAACAATGAGCTTTACCATACATTATCTTTAATCTTGTTTGTGCCAGATGAATTCCTGTGAAGACGCCACGTAAAAAAAAGTTTGAAGTAAGTGTGACTGCTGAGGCGAGATCTTGTCTCTGGGATGTTTGACCGCTAATTGAGAGTGATCAAGCATCCCTCTTGGTGATGTCATCATTTGGCCAGCCTGTAGGTATAAATTCATAGCAGGAATTTGTCCCCCAATGGTTTTTTACTATAGTGGTGATCCCTGGCAGGGAGTTATGGTAGAGATGCAAGGGGGAGACAGTATTTTAGGTGCAACAATCGTATGCAAACCAATGAAACGAGAAATATTTATGGGCAAAATAGGTTACTGGTGGAAATCTGCAGAACGTTATTTGCGTTGCAGGAGAAGAGGCTACTGAAATGTATCTAGACAGGCTAATGACAAATCAGCAGATCAAAGTTATAAGAAAATTATCAGAAAGAGGAATTTTTATAACATAACCATATTTATCAGCAAGAGCAATTTTATAATAAGAAAAGTGCATAAACAACGTATCTACAAGATACGTTATCATTACGTCCTTACTACACAAGATAAAACAAAGAACTGAGAAATAGGAGGGAGATTTTTGTATTGGGATCATGCTTTCTTCACGTAAAAGAATATTAAACAAGATATATTTAAAATTAGCTATATACTAATATATAAACTAAAATAACTAATAAGTATTGTATAAAAACCTCTGGTGACTTGGTGCAAAACATTCTGTCACAGTATACATACAAACTAAGTATACAGACACACATATAAACTACAATAAAAATGAGACTGTTATGCAAACAACACTTACATATGTACGTAGATATAAATTGTCTTGAAATATATTCAAAAATACTGGGCTCCTCCAAAAATAAAGATGGAAGGTTTCCCAGTCAATGCTACAATTTATCATCAAGGATTAAGCGTGCCCACAATCCTTCAACTTTTTGAGTAGCTTGACGTTCAGATCTTTCATAATATGACGATTCCTCATTGCATACTTCTGATAAGAGATCTTCCCATGAGAGCTTTTCAAAGCAAGTTCTATGAATAAGAATTTTTCCTCTTCTTAGCAAGGGTGAAATTAGACTTAATGAGTCAAAAACTATACTCACCAATGACAGAAATTTCTGTTTGGTTAAAACTTCTTCAGCCTTCAGGCCTTTCAAAGACAACCTGCTAGTATTAACATTCCAAATTAAAGTTAAGACTGATACTTTAGGAGATTTAAGTTTTTAGAAAAGCATTGATCCAACCCTTTTAAGTCTTGCATTGTTGGAATTCCATGCTTGCAGTGATAGTTTATCCTTTTCCAACTATACATCTGCAGTATGGTTTATATCAATTTGTCCCACTTCACTGGTACGAGCATCCAGCAAACTATTTCCTCCAACTGTTCTACTAGACTTCATTTGTTCAAAGGATCTCTAAAAAATGTGTGGGAGAGGAGGGTAGACAGGCTTCGAGGGAACAGAATCTGTAAAACTTCAAGTTTAATTTTATTTTCATGCTCTCTAGCTCCCACAACTTATTAACAGGCTCTATGGCCTCTTCAATTAACTCTTGAGTAGAAGCAGGCTAAAATTGTGTCTCTACTTTCATAAAAATTTAGTTTTGCATATTACTGTGTTCATGTTGAACTTCACAATATATATGGCCATACACCATGACACCACCCAGTATTTCCATCAAATCAGACACATCCCACTTATCAATACCACTAAGAAGCTGACTAATATGTAAGACACCAATAACAATGCCAGTGTTCTTAAGTGCATCACTATCAATATTTTCATCAGCCAACTTGCGACAATTAGACGTTAACACATTTTCAGCCTTTGCTATTCCTGGAATGTGGATGCTAATTAGTATCTAATCAACTACGAGCAATTTAACTCTGGCTCTTCTTTGCCATATTTTAATAACTACATTTACAATAGCAAAACTTCATATCTTCAATTCAGAACGATAGGCATCAATACCAGAGTCATTTTATCTAGTGGGCTTCATTTAAGCCTTTCAGCTAATTCCCTGTTTATAAAGGAACACTGGGAGCCTGTATAAAATAAAAACCAATAATTCTTTGAACTGCTTATATTTCTACTGGCAGCAGGCAGAGCACTTGAAGGCAAACTTGGCTTCTTCGTTTGCCTTTGTGTGGCATTCATAGTCATCACACCAAGATATTTCTTGTCATTTTCTGAGTCAGAATGTTCTTACTCATTGCTTGAATCATCTATTAATTTGAACTATTTTCTGACTATTCATTTAGAAACGTAAGCTCTTCAAACCATTTAGGAAACTTTGATTCTTGTTTGTAGCTCAAAGCTGCATAATAACAATTGATCTTGCACTTGTTGCTGTTTAGCTGATTGTAAAATATATATGCATAATGCCCTGACTGAGTACATCTCAGACATATGTTATTGTCTCTCAATTTGTCTCTGCGTTCATTTATACTAATTAGTTTATTACACCACTCGGAGTTATGACCTTGCCAACCACAGAATACACATTCTGATTTATTATTTATTTTCTTTGCAACAGCACCATAACTACCTACAGTCTTTTTATAGAACTGGGTCTCATCTCTCTGGGAGGTTTAGGTCCTTCCCTTTGTGTTACCTTTGTGTTGTCGCCTTCTATATGATATGCATATTTTTCCAGTTCCTTCAAGAGGGTTTCAATATGGGATATTTTGTGTCAATTAAAATGTTAATCTAGTTCTTTACATTTGGTAAGTACTTTATTATGAGTTCTGAAAACACCCAATTGGTCTTTTTCAGGTATCTATAATTTTTCAGACTTCGAGTAATGGCTTCTGCTTCTTGTTTGAAATTAAAAAGTGATGAATAATTAGAAGAGGATGTTGGTAATTTCAACAGCTTCCTCATTAAATTTCGTACTATCCTGTCCTTGCTGGCATAAACAGCTTCTAGCTATTAAATAAATTCATCATAGCTCTCACTAGCAACAGGATATCCCTATATGGTGTCTTTGGCATCTCCCTTAAGGGCATTCATTGAGATTGTAAACATTATCATAATTGTCATAGAAGTTCTATGTACTAAACTAGCAAACGTATCAAAATGCTCGTTCCATTTGCCATAGTGTCCAGAGAACTGTTTTACTTTTATTTCAGGAAGTAAAAATGAACTCTCGGATCTAGGAGCTCTAGTGTTCTTACAAATTCGTTCTAGGACAGCTAAGTTAATATCATTTACTGTTTTAGCTATATTTTCATGTTCTATGCAATTTTCTTTTGAATCACTTTTAAGGGGCTTATCCTCAACATATTCTTCATATATCCTATAATATCTTCCAAATCTTTCTGTCAGCATTTGATGACATCTTTCTAAATAAGCAACAACAAGAGTCTCATCAGCTTTTATAACTTCTGTTTGATAAAGAACACAATCAAGTTGAACCAATTCATGAATACGTTGTAATGCATCAGGTTTAATCGACATATGAGAAAGCAAATACAACATAAGAAAACAACTGTTAATAGCTGATCTAATAACGTCATCAAAGTAACCACGATCCTCGTTATATTTCTACAATACAATAAACATTCACTCTGTAAAGAGTATCATAAGATAATCTTCCAAAAATTTCAAGATAATAATATACATTTATTCAATTTTGTCAGTTCTAACAGCAATACTCATTGTGTAAAAACACTATTCATCAACTAAACGACACTGTTCTGTCAACAACTGCTACTGGATATTTTTTTCTTTGATGTTCTCCCTTGAGGGTGAGCGGACCTTCCCTTGTGGCCCGCAGGTGGGGTAAGATTTTGTTGATTGTAGGTGGTATTCGCTCTTGCGGGCAAATGGGCTTTCCTATTTGGTGAGGAGGTGGGGTGAAATCTTGTTATTGTTGGTGCTATTCACTCTTGAGGGTGATCGGAATTTCCTATTTTGGCCCGCAGGTGAGGTTGTGCAAAACTGTAAAGATAATGGTACGCATAAATGTTCAGTTGAGGATTATTAGTTTACATCAAATAATTTAAATGAATTCCTGTTTTGGAGGTGAGAGAGATATTACATGGTTATCTTGGTGGAGGGTATTGACTGATGATATTTAGTAGACTGTTCATGTAGTTGTTTGTTGCTAGTCTGATTATGGAGCTAGCAACATGAAGGGCATTTGGATCTTCGCTGGATGTTGCGGGGGCACCAGTTTTCCGTCGAATTTCCGAAAAGGAATCACATTCGAGGATGTAGTGGAGCAGTGGATGTGGTGAGGCTACCTGGCAAATGGTGCATTCCCTGATGATATCATCCAATATTCGCCAGGTGCACTTATACCCGAGTCTCAGACGGTACACATTGACCGCCGTGCTTCATCGATGGTTCTTAGGCAGGGTGATTCGCTGAAGATCAGTAGTGGCTTTGTACCACCAGGTGGAGGGGTAGCCAATGTCTGTGCACAGGTTGAGTTTAGTTATTAAGGCATTAAGGAGTGACTTGGTGGCTTTATTTTTTATCCATTGAATCCCAGGAGGCAGAGATATTTGGATTTCTGCTCTGAGAGTGGCTTGTTTGGCGGCTTGATCGGCTTCCTCATTTCCCTTGATGCTGACGTGGCTGGGAATCCAGGCAAGAGTGATGGCTTTTCCAATACTGGTCATCCTGTGGTAGTGGCTGAGGATGGTGGTGATGATACGTACATTGTCTTTGAGGAGTGGCTTCTTGATGGCCTGTAAGGCGCCTTTAGAGTCAGAGAGAATTAGGTCATGGTCAGCTCCTTGCTGAATGAAGAAGTCGAGGGCATTGGCTATGGCAACAAGCTCAGTCTGGAGCGATGAACAGGAGTTTGACAGTCTCCAGGATAGGGCGTGGTTTCCAGTGGTGAAGGTGGCGGCTGAGGCTCCAGTTTCTTGATTTACTGAACCATCAGTGTAGTAGACTTGAGAGTTTGGCCTGCTCCAGCTCTGAATTTTGTCCTTGTATATGTTTTTAAGGACAAGCGGGTTTACCAAGCTTTTGGGGTTGTCAGGGAGCTCGATCTTTATGTCGAGTGGTTGGTCATTCCATGGGGGTGGGCATCTGTATTCAGGAAGCAGAGTGTCCTAGGATGCTCTCCCTGACTGGCAGTGCTTGCAGGCTAGCGCAGACCTTGGCTGCCCAGGTTCTAGGATGGTGGTTGGGGTGGTGATTGAGGGCTACATGGAGATTTGTGCCAGCAAAGCATTTATGTTGGGCAGTGGTGATTTTGGCCACAAAGATGGTCAGTCTTTGCTGAGCTCTGAGTTTGAGTGGCATGAGTCTCGATTCCATCTGGATGTTTTCTCTCTTGGTCCACATGGGGGCTCCTAGCATGGTATGTATGGCATTGTTTTGAATTACTTCTATCTTGATCCACTGTTGGTCTTTTAGTAGCCAGAGAGTGGGACAAGCATAGTCTATGAGGCTGCGTATGGCTTGTACATAGAAGCTTCTGAAGATATTAAATGATGCACCATCACAGAGGCCCGACATCCGACGATGGACCGCTTGTCACTGGCTGCACTTGTTGCGCAAGTGTTGAATTTCAGGTCCAAATGTTGGTCTGCAGTCGATGATTACACCCAGGTATTGGTGCTTGTTAACCCAGTCCACAGGCTCATTACCTATGACCAGATTAGTGTCTGGTCTCCACTGGTGGATGGGAAGGGCCTTGGTTTTGCGAGCATTGATTTTAACTCCGAGGGAGATGGAGGCTTGGTGAATCTTGGTAAGGCAGTGCTGTGTCTTGTTAGAGCTTCTGTCGCCTATTGTAACAAGGGCAAGGTCATCCGCATAGTTGAAGAGTTTGGCTACATGTGGCAGTGCGATGTCCATGAGTTTTTCCATGAGACAAATAAAGATGAAGGGGCTAAGGATTCCACCTTTGGGGGTCCCATTTTCGTGGTTTTTGTAGGTGGAGTAGTGCCCATCTACTTTGACTCGTGCACTATGGTTTTGTAGACTCTGCTTGATCCATGAGAGAAGGTTACCTTTGATCAGCTTTGAAACGAGAGCTGAGAGTATTGCCGGCACATTGGCTAGTTCAAAGGCCTTCTCTAGGTCTAGAAAAACGATGTATCCACGGCAGTTGTTGATAAATGATAGCATGGAGGTTATGCATTCTGAGGTGCCTAAGCCAGGCTGGTAGGCAAACATGTTTTCTGGGAAGGGTGGGCATTTCCAGCGGACTCTGTTAAGTAACATCTTTTCTGCCGTCTTGCACAGGCAGCTTAGGAGGGAGATGGGGTGAGGGTTGTCAGGGTCCTGTGGTTTTGGGATTGGCTGAATGTCTGCTCTGTTCCATGAGGCTGGTAATGTAAAACACAGTATTCTTTCAATAACTGACACTTTGCACCCAGCAGCAGGTGGGTCACTGCCTTCTGTTTATTTACGCAAACAAACAAATTAAAACGACGTTATAAACATCATTAAGAGGGAAACATGTAAACACACTCAAACTAATTACTACTTTGCACCCACCAGAAATTCGGGACTACCTTCTATTTTATATAGTGGACGCTTAAACACGGAAGTACATTTCGCTTCCAGAAAGAGATAAACACTTTATCCACTCAGATAAAAGATACACTTACTAACCTCCTCTATTGCTAAAGTTTTCGAAATTTTGCTCAATGCTCACTTCTTGAAACGCCTTGAATCTAACTCACTTATCTCCGATCACCAGTACGGCTTCCGCAAGGCAAGATCCACTGGTGATCTCCTGTCCTATCTTACTCATGTATGGTCATCTTCTCTGAGGAACTATGGGGAATCCTTTGTCGTCGCCCTTGATATCTCTAAGGCTTTTGACAGAGTCTGGCACAAGGCTCTGTTGGCCAAACTCCCTGCTTATGGCTTTACCCCTTCTTTCTGTTCTCTGATATCCAGTTTTCTTACTGACCGTTCTATATCTGTAGTTGTTGAAGCCGCGACATCTAGCCCTTTCTCTGTTTCCAGTGGTGTTCCACAGGTCTCTGTTCTTTCACCTACTCTCTTCCTTCTCTTCATCAATAATCTTCTACAATCCCCTTCTTCCTCTCTTCTTCATGCCTTTGCCGATGATTCCACCCTTCACTTTTCCTCTGCCTTTTCTTCACAACCTTCATCTGTTACTCGTAATCAATCTCGTGTCACTCTTTCTTCTACTCTTGACTCCGACTTGCAAAGAGTACCTGAATGGGGCACTCAAAATTTAGCTATCTCTTTATCTTCTTCTCCTCCTGATAACCCTATTGTCTTCGAAACTAATGAAATTTACCCTCCTAACTCTATCAATATATTAGGAATCCATATAGCCTCTAACTTGTCTTGGAGGAATCACATAATCCAAATTTCTAAATCTTCATCCAAAAAATTGGGGGTTTTGTTTCGTTTTCGTTATTACTTTTCCTCATTGCAGTTACTTAAAATTTACAAAGGTCTTATCCGCCCCTGCTTAGAATACTGCTCACACATCTGGGGTTCTTCTTCCTTTACTTATCTTCTTGATAGGGTTGAATCTAAGGCAGTCAGACTCATTAATGATCCTTCTCTTACTTCTAACCTGGATTCTCTATCTCTTCGCCGTAAGGTATCTTCCCTTTCGCTTTTCTATCGCTACTACTTCCATCGCTGCTCTGATGAGTTGGCGAGTTTTATCCCTCCTCCACTGCCGAGGCCGCGTAACACTCGCCAAGCGGCCTCATCTCACAGGTACTGTGTGGAGATTTGTAGCTCGCGGATTGGTCGGTGCAGCGACTGCTTCTTCCCATCTACCTCCAGACTCTG
>JAXCGZ010020957.1:0-85000 GCA_037179515.1 Halocaridina rubra | reverse complement strand
ATTTAAAGACTGTCACCATATCCCCCCTCACTCTTCTAGCTTTGAGTGATGGTAAGTCTAATTCCCTCAGCCTCTCATCATAACTGAGATTGCGTATTTCTGGCACCAGTTTCGTGGCATGTCTTTGAACTTTTTCAAGCTTAGCTATGTGCTTTTCAAGTGCGGATTCCAAAAGGGGGCTGCATATTCGAGTTTTGGCCTCACATAGGTTACATAAATATTTATGAACATTTCCTTGTCCATGTGCCTGAAGGCTACCCTTACATTTGATAAGAATGCATATGCTGCCCTTACTATTCCATTTATATGTATTTCTGGAGACAAATCTGCCAGTATGTTTACTCCTAGATCTCTCTCATTTTCTGTCTCTTGAAGTTGTACTCCAGCCACCGAGTAGTCAAACTTGGGCCTTCTTGCACTTGTACCCATTCTCATTACCTTACATTTTGAAGTATTGAATTTCATTAGCCACTTTTCTGACCACTCATGCAGATTATTTAGATCCTCCTGAAGTTCTCTACCATTGTTCTCATTTTTTGCTTTCTTCACAATCTTTGCATCATCTGCAAACATATTCATGAATGAATTTACAGACTCTGCTAGGTCATTTACATATACAAGGAACAAAAGTGGCCCTAAAACTGAACCCTGTGGAACTCCACTACTAACTCTTCTCCATTCAGACACTGAGTGTCTTACTCTAACCCTCTGTTCCCTTCCTTCTAAGTAAGTTTTTATCCATTCCAAAACATTTCCACCTATTCTAGCCATTGATTGCAGCTTCCTAATAAGTCTCCCATGTGGAACAGTGTCAAACGCTTTCTGGAAGTCTAGGAATATGCAATTTGCCCTGCCCTCTCTTTCCTGTACGATTTGGCTTACCTCATCATAAAATTCTAATAAGTTTGTTACTGTTCATCTACCTTCTCTGAAGCCATGTTGCCTCACTGACAAAAAGTTGAAGGATTCCAAGTGAAGAGAGATATGTTTCCTTAGTAGTTTCTCCATAGCTTTGCAAACTATGTTGGTCAAGGAAACTGGTCTATAGTTCAGAGCCGTATACCTCCTTCCCATTTTGAAGATAGGTATCACATTTGCTTGTTTCCAGCATCTTGGAATCTCCCCCGACTCCAGTGACTCCTTAAATATGATACTTAGTGCCACTGATATTGTGTTTGCGCATTTTTTAAGCACATGAGGGGATATGTCATCGGGACCTGTAGCTTTATGAACATCTAAATCCATCAGCGCTTTGCATACCTCTGTGGCTGTAAGGTTGATGTCCTCTAATACCGGCCATTGAGCTTCTATCACTGCAATCTGAGGGGGTGGGGTATTTTCTACTGTAAATACTGACTGAAACTCCTTGTTCAATTCTTTGCAGATCTCTTCATCCGTCTCAGTGATGCTTCCATCCGCTCTCTTTAGCCTTAAAACCTGTTCTTTTACCTTCAGTTTTCCTCTGATAAAGCTGTGGAAAAACTTGGGATTTTCTTTAGCCTTCCTGGTGATGTCCCTCTCATAGTCTCTCTCTGCCTCTCTCCTTTTACTTAGGTAGTCATTTCTTGCTCTTTTGTAGGTTTGCCAGGCATTTATGTTTTTTCTCCTCCTATAACTTTTCCAGCATTTGTCTCTCCACTCCTTAGCTCTTTTACACCCATTATCAAACCATTTCTCTCTGGCATGAATTACACCTACTCTGGTGACAGGTATGCAGCAATCTGCTATCTTCCCATATTTCTCACAAAAGATGTCATACATTTATTGTACAGATTTGTTGTAAAATAAGGTTCTCCAGTCAATAACTGCTAAAAGCTCATTCATTTTGATGTAATCTCCTTTCGGATAGTTCCTCCTCATGTCCTCAGTGCCTCTACTCTCAGGAACAATATCTTCAATGATATACTCCATCAACAACACACAGTGGTCACTCTTTCCAATTGGTGGTTCATACTCAATTTTTTCAATATGCAACACATTATCTGTGAACACTAGATCAAGTAGTGATGGCTCATCCCCACCCCTGGCCCTTGTTGGTTCCATTACATGTTGGTGTAGGAAATTCCCTTGTACGCAATCTAGGAATTTTGCCCCGAATGAGTCCTCACCATTGTGTGGGTCAAGATTTATCCAATCTATCTCTTTATGATTAAAGTCTCCCATAATCAAAATCCTACATTTTTTTTTCCCGTGCCATGTTAACAACTGAGTTTATGACTTCAATAGTACCTATATGACTTTCCTCATAAACTTCAAGCCTATTTTGGTTCCTTGGTGGGTTGTATACAACAGTTATTATAATGCTCTCTGACCCAGTATTTATGCGAGCAACAAGAAATTCCTTGAACTCACTTTCTATAGCCAAGTTTATTTCTTCGACTTGAATCCTTTCACTTATGAGCAGTGCGATCCTTCCACTAGTCCTCTCAGATCTTTCAACCCTTAGTATTCTGAAGCCCTTAGGAAAAACTGGCACTGTTTATGTCCTCACTCAACTTAGTCTCTGTAATTGCTACTATATCTGCCTTACTGTTGTGAATCCTATCTTTTAATTCTACTGCCTTACCAGCTAATCCATCAGCATTTGTGTATAACGATCTTAATGAGGCCCCATCCCCTGATCTTCTGTCATTATCTTCTTTATCTCCCCTTTGTCTGGAAGAACTCTGTAATGAAAATTTTTCTTCTCGTCTTCATTTCTTTCATCATTTAACCTTCTTGCCTCTCGCAACAAGTTTTTGATCTTTCCCATCTCTTCCTGTGTTCTGTATCGTCTAATGAACAATTCTTTGAATTCTTGAAGGTCTTTTAGATTTTTTTTCTCAACAATATTTCCCTACATGTTTCCCCTCTCTCAAAGGTTACTTTTGTTGGTCTCGGCTTTCCTTCCCTCGAATATTTACCTAGTTGGTGTATGTTTACAATATCTTCATGACCACATACTACTCCAAGCTTTCTTATCAGGTCTACAACCCTAGCTTTATTTTCTTCAAGTCTCCCCTGCCATGTTGGCTCCTGGGACTCGCTTATGCCTGAGATTACCACTGTCTTCTCCTTATCAAGTGCCTGTCTGATGAGTGGGTTTGCCCTTTCCATCACAACGTCTTTCATTTTTTCGATTACTGTCTCTTTATAGTCAACTGTTTGTATGTTTTCCAGTGCCACCACCTTTACAGCCTCTTTTACTGCCACATTCCCCTTTAGTGCATCAGCAAAGGAAGTTTTCATGGCATCATTTTCCATATTCAGCTCCTGGAACTCTTTTCTGAATTGTTCAATGTTTTCCTTAATCTGGACATTCCAAGCAGCAATCTCGTCTCTCTCAGAAGAGAGCAGTGAACTAACATCTAATTCCTTTAGGTTGTCATTTAGCTGTTTGTTTTTATCTTCTTGATTAGAAAGTCTAGATTCTAGTTGACTCTTTTCCCCTTCCAGCTTTTTTATTCTTTTTTCTAGTTCCTTTCTCTCCTGCCCTTGTGCTTTATTGTGCTTACGGGAAAGAGCCCAAAGCTTGTATCTTCCGGTCTCCTGCTCGGTTACCTTTTGTACTTAGTGATACTTATCGTACCTCTCCTTAAAACTATGGATTGAGCTAGCATTAGCTACCTCCTCACTTAGCCAACTCCATTTATCAACTACTCTTACACTAAAAAATTCTTCCTTACATCCTGCAAAGAAATTTCTTACAAAGCTTCAAACTATGACCTTTAAATCTAGAGCCAGCCATATCAAAATATCGATCCCTATCCACTCTATCATAACCATGAACGAATCTTCTAGCTTCGTATGATGGTAAGTATATTTCCCTCAGCCTCTCATCATAACAGAGATTGAGTGTTTCTGGCACCAGTTTTGTGGCATGTCTTTGAACTTTTTCAAACTTAGCTATGTGCTTTTTCAAGTGCGGATTCTAAAAGGGGGCTGCATATTCAAGTTTTGGCCTCAAATAGGTTACATGAACATTTCTGAACATTTCTTTGTCCATGAGCCTGAAAGCTACCCTTACATTTGATAAGAAAGCATATGCTGCCCTTACTATGTTATTTATATGCATTTCTGGAGACAAATCTGTCAGTATGTTTACTCCTGAATCTCTTTCATTTTCTGTCTCTTGAAGTTGTACTTCTGCCACCGAGTAGTCAAGCTTGGGCCTTCTTGCACTTGTACCATTCTCATTACCTTACATTTTGAAGTATTGAATTTCATTAGCCACTTTTATGACCACTCATGCAGACTATTTACATCTTCCTGAAGTTCTCTACCATTCTTCTCGTTTCTTACTTTCTTCACAATCTTTGCATCATCTGCAAACATATTCATGAATGAATTTACAGTCTCTGGTAGGTCAATTACATATACAAGGAACAAAAGTGGCCCTAAAACTGAACTCTGTGGAACTCCACTACAAACTCTTCTCCATTCAGACACTGAGTGTCTTACTCTAACCCTCTGTTCCCTACCTTCTAAGTAATTTTTCTATCCATTCCAAGACATTTCCACCTATTCTAGCCATTGCTTGTAGCTTCTTAATAAGTCTCCCGTGTGGAACAGTGTCAAACGCTTTCTGGAAGTCTAGGAATATGCAATCTGCTCAGTCCTCTCTTTCGTTTAAGATTAGGCTTACCTCATCATAAAATTCTAATAAGTTTGTTACTGTTGATCTACCTTTTCTGAAGTCATGTTGTCTCACTAACAAAAAGTTGAAGGATTCCAAGTGAAGAGAGATATGTTTCCTTTGTAGTTTCTCCATAACTTTGCAAACTATGCTGGTAAAGGAAACAGGTCTATAGTTTAAAGAAGTATCCCTCCCTCTCTTTTTGAAGATAGGTATCGCACTTGCTTGTTTCCAGCATCTTGGAATCTCCTCTAACTTAAGTGACTTTTTAAATATGATCCTTAGTGCCACTGATATTGAGCTTGCGCATTTATTAAGTACTTGATTGGATATATCATCAGGACCTGTGGCTTTATGGACATCTAACTCCATCAGTGTAAAAGAGTGTTTTGCTCAAAGTCACCAGAGGCTGTTAGATGCCTTATTAGTTAATTTAGTAACTTAACTATCATTTTTCTAACAAAAAATAATTCCCATTCCTTGACCTTTGCAGATTATGATTATATGCAGTTTATATTTTAGTTTATAGCTAATTTTAAATATATTTTATTTGATATTCTTGTACGTGCAGAAAGCATAATCCCGATATAAATGCTGCCCCCTGTTGCTGTTTTCCTACCGTTCCCACTTTTCAGCGAGCCTATCAGATACGTTTTCTTTACAATTTTCTTATGATAAAATAGCTCTTGCTAATGAATTATTATAAAAATAGTTCTTGCTGATAATTTTGTTATAAATTTGACCTTGCTGTTATGTCATTAGCCGGTCTAGATATATTTCAGTAGCTTCTTTATTATTTGAATACTTAAATTCCGTCTCATACAATGCAAAGAACGTTCCAGAGATTGTTTACCAGTAACCTAATTTTCCATTATTATTCTCGTTTTATTTTATTTGCTTCCACTTGTTGCACCTAAAATACTGACTCTCCCTTGCATCTCTGCTATAATTGCCTGCTAGGGACCACCTCTAAAGTAGCCCTGGTATGAAATAAGAGCCAGTTACTACTCTAGAAATATATCCTACAGATGACGTCACCAGGAGGGACATTGAATCTTATTTCAAACCTCATTTACGTTGCATCTTCACAGGAATTCATCTGGCACAAACAAGTGTCCTCTATTCTACTCTGCCTGTGTGACAGAGGTAATCGTCAAGTTGAGGCCAAAGTCTTGCCATACATCTGTGATGCCGGGAAATGAAATCGTGCTCACCACCTCCAGGATTCGAGGCAGCATTTCAAAAAATTTAATTAAAAAATTTAATTCAATTCTTTAAATGTCAGTGCATATCCAAAATCAAAAGAAAGTTGAATTCTGGGTTTCATTTGACAGAGTAGTGGTATACGGGTGGGGTGTTAAAGTACAAATATCTGTCCTGTCTGTTTGTGAGCACTTAACCGAGTTGAGTACTTTGAGTCCCCTTAGTAAAACAGAATCTTAATAACTCTCCATTTTCACAACAATACTGGCGCCCGAACAGGGACCCGAACAGACAAACTGATTTTGATAAATTTATATTTACTTTGCTTTTTAACATTGCACATGAAACCCGATTACCACTGGCTCGATTATTGAAATGAATGAATCTTAGGCTGCACACAAAAATTTTATATCTAGAGACGTTGCGGATCAGAATTTTTTTTTTTAATTTTCCAAATTAATTATGTTGATTAATATTTTCTTGCTTACCATGGGGTAAACAAAATTTCAGGAAATCTGCATGAGATTATGTGGTAACAGACTTAAGAAATTTTGCATGACGAGAAGACATGTTATTTCAAATTTCATTTCTTTGCGTGATAAGATTGAGTTTTAAAGCATTCGTGTTTTATATATCCGTTAAAGGGTGATAGTTGTTGAGAATTGTTTATATTTCATTGGGATTTAGGAATTGGAAGTAAGCATATTAAGTATTTTGCTTATAATTGTGTTCTATATTCAAGCATTGACTGCTTATATATTAGGAAGAAAAACTTTGGTGTCATTTAATGAGCCTAGGCTAAGCCCTTCATGTGTCTGAGTTGTCACTCAATAATAAATTTTCTCTTTACTAGTAGACATGTGTAATCTGGCTGCTTTGTATGCCGTTAGCTTATCTTTGGTGTATTTTGCATAGGATCTGTGCCCTTTTGGCAACACTCCAGAATTTTACTTTACATTTTATTTGTGGGTACTGACATGTACCCGCTCATACGCAGGCACAACTGCTATACTATACTTGTCTGTATTCTCTGGCAATGGGTGCTCGTCGGTAAAATTCCTTGTTGCTCATTACATTCATTTCCACCATAACCGCAGGTACTTCCGCATATTTCTGTTGAGCAGGCATGACTGCCATCCTGTATTACCATTGTTTCATGCACTGCTTTGCAACATTTTGCTGCTGTTGTACTTGACTGTATTTTGAGTCACTTTTATGGTGAGGTTTTGAGATCACTTTTACGTTTAAGTTTGAACTGTGGTGTTGAATTTTTTCCTCTCCTCGGTGTTCTGTGATTTTTTAATTTTTTATCTACTATTGTAGAGATTTGTTAGTGGGTTTTTTTTTTGGCACTTCATTATTGGCTGTTTAGGAAACCACCATGGCAACTGGGCAGTCACAGGAAGCAATCATGGAAATCAGGCAGTCACAGGAACCATTGAAACATTCGATGAGGAGCGTTACCTGGACAAAATGATTGCTAGGGGTGAGAGATACGGTTTTTCCCCAGGACAGAAGCTCCTCAAATGGGCTCATGAGAAGATGGTTGAACACCGAGATAAGCTGGAGAAGAAAGCCAGTGATGAGTCACAGGCACAAGCCCAACGCAATTACAACCAGGCACAGGCACAAGCCCAACGCAATTACGTCCAGGCACAGGCACAAGCACGACGTGAACATGAGCTTGCGCTTGTTCTACTTTGAGCGGGAATCCCAGACAGTGGTCCTTCATCCGGAAATAGAAATTACAGGAACGGGAAGCACAAGGGCCCCTCACATGTGCTTAAAAAATGCGCAAACACAATATCAGTGGCACTAAGTATCATATTTAAGGAGTCACTGGAGTCGGGGGAGATTCCAAGATGCTGGAAACAAGCAAATGTGTTACCTATCTTCAAAAAGGGAAGGAGGGATACGGCTCTTAACTATAGACCTGTTTCCTTGACCTGCATAGTTTGCAAAGTTATGGAGAAACTACTAAGGAAACATATCTCTCTTCACTTGGAATCCTTCAACTTTTTGTCAGTGAGGCAACATGGCTTCAGAGAAGGTAGATCAACAGTAACAAACTCATTAGAATTTTATGATGAGGTAAGCCAAATCTTACAGGAAAGAGAGGGCTGGGCAGATTGCATATTCCTAGACTTCCAGAAAGCGTTTGACACTGTTCCACATGGGAGACTTATTAGGAAGCTGCAATCAATGGCTAGAATAGGTGGAAATGTTTTGGAATGGATAAAAACTTACTTAGAAGGAAGGGAACAGAGGGTTAGAGTAAGACACTCAGTGTCTGAATGGAGAAGAGTTAGTAGTGGAGTTCCACAGGGTTCAGTTTTAGGGCCACTTTTGTTCCTTGTATATGTAAATGACCTACCATAGTCTGTAAATTCATTCATGAATATGTTTGCAGATGATGCAAAGATTGTGAAGAAAGTAAAAAACGAGAACAATGGTAGAGAACTTCAGGAGGATCTAAATAATCTGCATGAGTGGTCAGAAAAGTGGCTAATGAAATTCAATACTTCAAAATGTAAGGTAATGAGAATGGGTACAAGTGCAAGAAGGCCCAAGCTTGACTACTCAGTGGCTGGAGTACAACTTCAAGAGACAGAAAATGAGAGAGATCTAGGAGTAAACATACTGGCAGATTTGTCTCCAGAAATACATATAAATGGCATAGTAAGGGCAGCATATGCATTCTTATCAAATGTAAGGGTAGCCTTCAGGCACATGGACAAGGAAATGTTCAGAAATATTTATGTAACCTATGTGAGGCCAAAACTCGAATATGCAGCCCCCTTTTGGAATCCGCACTTGAAAAAGCACATAGCTAAGCTTGAAAAAGTTCAAAGACATGCCACGAAACTGGTGCCAGAAATACGCAATCTCAGTTATGATGAGAGGCTGAGGGAATTAGACTTATCATCACTCGAAGCTAGAAGAGTGAGGGGGGATATGGTGACAGTCTTTAAATTCCTTCATGGTTATGATAGAGTGGATAGGGATCGATATTTTGATATGGCTGGCTCTAGAACTAGAGGTCATAGTTTGAAGCTTCGTAAGAAAACTTCTTCGCAGGATGTAAGGAAATACTTTTTCAGTGTAAGAGTAGTTGATAATTGGAATTGGCTAAGCGAGGAGGTAGTTAATGCTATCGCAATCCATAGTTTTAAGGACAGGTATGATAAGTATCACTAAGTATAAAATGGAACCTATCAGGAGACGGGAAGATACGAGCTTTGGGCTCTTTCCCGTAAACACAATTAGGTAATCACAATTAGGTAATCACTCAAGAAGGATGACTCGGTAAAACCTAAGCCTCTGCAGTTAAGAGGCAAGGGCCATTACTCTGCTCCACCTTCCCAGGGTTTTCAGCCAAACTCTAAGAGCCGCCACGCTCCCTCACACATTGGCGGCCCGCATAGCCGTCCAGCCACGCACTTGGTCCATGCTGTAGAAATAAGGTCAGAAAGGGCAACTGTGGATAATGCCAAGGAACCGCCGTACAAACATGCCAATGTGGAATTCATCAAACATGATGATCTGGAAATGATCCCAAAATGCCTAGAAACCATAAATGGTGTGGAAGCTGAGATAGCCTTCGACACAGAGGTCAATGGCATATTTGTTGACGAGAGATTCGTCAGGGATGAAGATTTTACCGGCAAAGTCGTTCGTGTGCGGGTTACTGAAGGAACACCTCAAATACGACGCTGCTGTGTCATTGACCTGGATTGCAAATACTACAAGGGAAAAGCCCCAGCTGTGGTAATGATTGGGCTTATGTACTCTGTCTTGCTGGGTCGTGTACTGAACCTAGTTCCTATTTTCCAGGTCGACCTCTACCATAAGGACATTTCTCATTATAACTTGCCTCGGGCGAAGGCACATGAAGCCATTTCAGCAGCAACTCCTGGCCTCGATGCCAAGAATGTGGATAATTCTCCGACTGACTCCGTTGAGTCTGCTGCAGTTAGAACACGTAATGTGGAATGCGGGGAGTTTGCCCCTCCTTTACCAGATGATGCACCTCTAGAGCCATTGAAGTCCCGTCCAGACTTTGCCAAATTGCAGCAAGACTGCCCCAGCCTCAAACTCTTGATGCAGCAGGCCACCGAGGGAAGGACCTTCACGGTGAGAAGAGGAGGCTAGATCACTTATGCCCTTGAAGATGGAATACTTAATAGGCATGTGACTAAAGATGGCCACACCTTTAAACAGTTGGTGGTGCCCGCTTTGTTGCACCGCCAGGCTATGTATGTGGCACACCATTTACCTCTGAGTGGACACAGAGGCAAAGCAAAAACTCGGCATGTCCTTCAAAAGGCTTTTGCATGGCCAAACATGTATGCCGAGGTAGACAGATATGTGGGCTCCTGCCCTGTCTGTCAAGCCACCTCTATGGCAACGGTACCAAAAGTTCCCATGGGGATAACTAAGCTCTTAATGAAGCCATTTTCCAAGGTCGCTATTGACATATTAGGTCCTATTAATCCAGCTTCGTCCACGGGGAAACAGTTCCTCCTGGTATACGTCAACCTGGCAATAAGGTACCCATATGCAGTGAAACTGTTTTCTATCACAACTGAAGCAGTCGCTCATGCCCTATTTGAAATATGTTCCAGGGTTGTCTTTCCTGAGAAGGTCACTTTTGACAGTGGAAGTCAGTTTACAAGTAGGCACTTTGAGGCTTCCTGTAACCTTTTAGAAATGAAGCACATTCCTGCGAGCATCTATCATGCCCAATCAAACGGAGCATGCAAACGCTATAACGGAACATTGAAGCGATGTTTGAGCAAGCTAGTGATAGATATACCTAGGCAGTGGGACAAGTACATCCCTGCTGCACTTTTCTCCTTCAGAGACACGCCCCACGAACTGGATACTCGCCTTTCGAGCTGATTTATGGTCATAAGGTTAGAGGCCCAGTAGAATTCTTGGCAGAATGTTGGGATTCACCAACCATCAAAGATGACGATAGGGACGTCCATGAGTAATTTTGAAGTTTTCGTCCCATCTCAAAGAGGCTTGGAAAGCTGCAAAATTTGCCATTAAGGGTCACCAGCAGACTGCCAAGCTCCTCTTTGACAAGCGTGCCCGGTGTCGTGCCCTGACACCCGGAGATCGAGCTCTGTTACTTCTTCCAACAGATACTCGCAAGCTAATGCTACGCTGGAAAGGACCGTACACTGTGGTACACCGGGTGACCCCTGACAATTATGTGCTAAATGTTGATGGCAATAACCGGAAATACCACATTAACCAGCTGAAGCTGTATTGTGAGGACCCGGAGGCCCACAGGATCCTGCGCTGGCACTCTCAGCAACCCCTATAGATGCCCTCAGCATCAACAGAACCTCAGAGGCTGCAGCAACACAGGTGCTCCATTATAGCCACCCCTTACTTCCTATATTGGAATACTCCACCCTTGCAGTGGAGACAGACTTACGGGAGTGGAGTTTTTCGGAAAAAGCCCCTCTGGCCGCAGCCACCGCCCTCGCAATTGAAGACATAAGCTTAGCTTTTGATGATGGTAAGGATCCTGCCATTCCCACACACTGAAAGGAAAGTGTGAGTAATTGCATTATTAACTCCAGACTGCAACCAGGTCAACGGGAACAGCTGAACATGCTATTAGAGGACTACGAGAACGTCTTCAATGACCTCCCAGGCATTACCGCTACCCTTGAGCATCATGTCAGATTGACTGACCCAGAGCCATTTCAGCATTCCAATGGTCTTCCCCACCAGCTGTCTGTATGGCTGAAGGAAGATCTTGACACTTGGGTCTGCCTTGGAATAGTTGAAAAGAGCATTTCGCCTTGGTGTTCGCCATTACTGGCAGTGCATAAGTGAGATGGCAGTCACAGGTTCTGCCTTGACTGTCGTAAGCTTAACTCCCGTACCATCTTTGATGGAGAGCCCATTTCTGACGCCGAGTATATTTTCTCATTGCTCTCCCGAGCCCGTTACCTGTCCAAGTTGGATTTGTCCAGTGGATTTTGGCAAGTCCCGCTGAGCGAGACTACCAAGGCTCTAACAGTCTTTTCCACAAGATATGGTCTATACTAGTACAGGGTCATGCCTTTTGGTATGGTAAATGCCCCAGGCTGCTTCAGCAGATTCATGAGAATAGTACTACAGGATCTCACCAATGTTTCATGCTTTATAGACGACATCCTGGTGTATTCTCAGGATTTGTCATCATACCTCGAGACTCTCCGCAGAGTTCTCACTCATCTGAACCAGCATGGACTTCATTTAAAGTTTTCCAAATGTGAGATTGGTTTCACACAATTGCAGTATCTCGACCACTTGGTCGGGGAAAGAGTTATGTCCCCTTTACATGACAGGGTACAAGCTATTGAGGATATGGAGAAACCTGCTACTGTCACTCAACTGAGATCATTCCAGGGTAGTGTCGGCTACTACCAACAGTTCATTACATACTTTAATATTATCGCTGCCACTTTGCAGAATATGACCTCCTCAAAGCAAGGTAAAACCTCCCCTGTCCAATGGACAGACAAAGTGGAGAGAGTATTTTTCAAGCTCCGAGAAGCATTGGCGGGTGAGCCAGTATTACAACTGGTAAACCCTGATTTTCCATTTATCTTGCAGACCGACGCCTCAGACGAAGTCCTGGGTGCCGTGCTCTTGCAATCCCGATCAGACAACTCAGCAGAAGTAGCTCCAGCGCGATATGCAAGCCGCAGGCTTCGCCCTGCAGAGCGAAATTACTCCACCGTGGAGAAGGAAGCTCTAGCTGCATATTGGGCCATAAAGAAATTTTAAGTCATCTGTATGGCCAACATTTTACACTGAAAACCGACCACCGTCCTCTCCTATATTTACAGACTGCAGACAAGCTATATCCTCGCCTGAAAAGGTGGGCACTTTACCTGAATCTTTTCAAATTCACTACCCAACATGTTCATGGCAAGGACAATGACCTTGCTGATCTACTAAGTCGACGGTCGTTACCCTCAAATGAGGAAGCTGGTGCTGTTAGCCTCAATTTGACCAGTCGGTAAAGATTACTTCTCTGATGTGTTGTTTATTTTTTATGTTTATCTTTTATGTGTTTAATACTGTACTGTACTTGTTTATTTTAGCGTACAAACGTTATTCCTAATGGAAGACGAAAAAGATGAAGAATTTTTCTTTGATCGTAGTTTTATATTTCCCTTTATGGGACTCTGAAAGCCAGAACATGGCAGAAACTTTTTAGTTTAGTGATGAATAGCTGAAACTGTTTTAAATCCAGTCACCAATGTTAATGACGGCTTGGTTCAAATTTTCCATTTACGTATATTTTTTTTTTATTATTATTTTATTGCCTTATTGCATGTGAAGCCTTCCTAAACTTAAATATTGATATTCACTGATATCTAATTGTGATTTTAATTTTCTTAAAATATGAATTTGATCACATTTCTTTTATGTTTTGCATGTCATTTAATGTTTTGTTTATAAGAATTGTTCACTTTTCCTAATAGTATGATATGTTCCAGTGGTGGATCCCATTCTTATTGTACATTTGATCTTTTCCATGAGAAGGATATCTCATACCTCATAACAACACTGAAGTCACCATAACTTCCTCTGTTCTTTTTTTGCCTTTTGTAATAGAATTTTGCTAATTCAATATTCTGTAGAAAGGGCCTTTGTGACAGAATGTTTTGCTCAAAGTCGCCAGAGGCTGTTAGATGCCTTATTAGTTAATTTTGTAACTTAACTATCATTTTTCTAACAAAAAATAATTCCCACTCCTTGACTTTTGCAGATTATGATTATTTGCAGTTTATATTTTAGCTTATAGCTAATTTTAAATATACCTTATTTAATATTCTTGTACATGTAGAAAGCATAATCCCGATATAAAAGCTGCCCCCTGTTTCTGTTTTCCTACCGTTCCCTCTTTTCAGCGAGCCTATCAGATATATTGTCTTTACAATTTTCTTATGATGAAATAGTTCTTGCTAATAAATTATAATAAAAATAGTTCTTGCTGATAATTTTGTTATAAATTTGATCTTGTTGTTATGTCATTAGCCGATCTAGATATATTTCAGTAGCTTCTTTATTATTTGAATACTTAAATTCCGTCTCCTACAACACTGAGAACGTTCCAGAGATTGCTTGCCAGTAACCTAATTTTCCATTATTATTCTCGCTTTATTTTATTTGCTTCTACTTGTTGCACCTAAAATACTGTATCTCCCTTGCATCTCTGCCATGATTGCCTGCTAGGGACCACCACTAAAATAGCCCTGGTATAAAATAAGAGCCAGTTACTCCTCTAGAAATATATCCTACAGATGACGTCACCAGGAGGGACATAAAAGCGTCCTCATTTGGCGGCCAAACATCCCAAAGGCAGCATCTCGTCTCAGCTGTCAAGCTTATTTCAAACCTTATTTACGTGACATCTTCACAGGAATTCATATGGCTCAAACAAAAGTCCTCTATTCTCCTCTGCCTGTGTGACAGAGGTAATCGTCGAGTTGAGGCCAAAGTCTTTGCATACATCTGTGGTGCCGGGAAACAAAATCGTGCTCACCACTTCCGGGATTCGAGGCAGCATTTCATAAAATTTTATTAAAAAAATCAATTTAATTCTTTTAATGTCATTGCATTTCCAAAATTAAAAGAGAGTTGAATTCTGAGTTCCATTTGACCGAGTAGTGGTATATGGGTGGGGTGTTCAAGTACAAATATCTGTCCTGTCTGTTTGTGAGTTCTTAACCGAGTTCTCTACTTTGAGTCCCCTTAGTAAAACAGAATCTTAACATTTCTCCATTCCCACAATCAGCGCTTTGCATACCTCTCTGGCTGAAAAGTTGATGCTCTGTAATACCAGCCCTTGAGCTTCTATCTCTGCAATCTGAGGGGGTGGGGTATTTTCTACTGTAAATACTGACTGAAGCTTACATTCAATTCTTTGCAGATCTCTTCATCCATCTCAGTGATGCTTCCATCTGCTCTCTTAAGCCTTAAAACCTGTTCTTTTACTTTTAGTTTTCCTCTGATAAAACTGTGGAAAAGCTTGGGATTTTCATTAGCCTTCCTGGTGAAGTCCCTCTCATAAGTCTCTCTCTGCCTCTCTTCTTTTACTCAGGTAATCATTTCTTGTTCTTTTGTAGGTTTGCCAGGCATTTATGTTTTGTTCTCCTCATATACCTTTTCCAGCATTTGTCTCTCCACTCCTTAGCTTGTTTACACTCATTATCGAGCCATTTCTCTCTGGCATGAATAACCTACTTTGGTGACAGGTATGCAGCAATCTACTATCTTCCCATATTTCTCACAAAAGATGTCGTACATTTCTTGTACAGATTTGTTGTAAAATAAGGTTCTCCAGTCAATAACTGCAAAAAGCTCATTCATTTTGATGTAATCTCCTTTCGGATAGTTCCTCCTCATGTCCTCAGTGCATCTACTCTCAGGCAGAACAACTTCAGTGATATACTCCATCAACAACACACTCATTCCATTTGATGATTCGTACTAAATTTTTTCAATATCCAACATATTATCTGTGAATACTAGATCAAGTAGTGATGGCTCATCCCTACCCTTAGCCCTCTTTGGTTCCAGTAGATGTTGGTGTAGGAAATTCCCCTGTACGCAATCTAGGAATCTAGCCCCAAATGAGTCCTCACCACTGTGTGGGTCAAGATTTATCTAATCTATCACTTTATGATTAAAATCTCCCATAATCAAAATCCTACATTTTCTCTCCCATGCCATGTTAACAACTGAGTTTATGACTTCAATAGTACCTATATGACTTTCCTCATAAACTTCTAGCCTATGTTGGTTCTTTGGTAGGTTATATACAACAGTTATTATAATGCCCTCTGACCCAGTATTTATGTGAGCAACAAGATATTCCTTGAACTCACTTTCAATAGCCAAGTTTATTTCTTCAACCTGAATCCTTTCACTTATGAGCAGTGCTATTCCTCCTTCAGTCCTCTCAGATCTTTCAACCCTTAATATTCTGAAGTGTGTGTGGACGAAGTATGTATACCTATTCATTTATATCAAGTACACAAGTATATTCATATCTATAATGCGTAATTCATTACTTAGGCCGGCTGTAAAAGAGAGAGACATCTGAGACACTAAAAATTACAGCGCCTCTGCGAACAAAGAACCGTTATATGTATGTATCAGTATTTCCACCCGTTCTCCCGCTTAATGAGAGGGAACCTTAGATACCCTTAGTCCCAAGGACCCCAACAGAGAAGGGTAGTGTGTGAGACACTTCTTTAGTATTAGCAGAGTTGCCAATTTAGCACTTTTAGCACTAGATATAGTGCCTTTTAATGTGACCTAGTGCCTAAATTTTGTGCTTAGTGCCGCAGTGCATTTTTTAGCTCCTTTTTTTGTGTCTACCGCCAAACATAGTGCTATTTCAATAGATGAGGAAATTCAAACACTAATTAAGAATCTTGGAGAATTTAAGCATGTAAATAAGAATTTTGAAGAAGAGGTTCAAGATCCAACCAAACTGTTAAGTAACCTTACTCATCTTATTGACTCCATAAGTTCTAAGGTCCTCATCCCCGGCAGAAAACTAAAGGAAGGATATTCAGTAGAAAATTACTTGGATCCACATCCCCATTTGGGGTACGAGTTTGAAAATGAGATGGCGCAATGAAAATTTCCTTCATCAATGTTTGCCAGACAATGAATCAAATCAAATCAAAACATTTATTTCCATTTTGTACAATGGTTATTCAACATTAATAGTAACTTATAAGTAGACATGTAATTAATCTAAAAAATAAGAGGGTTAGACATATAGTTAAATTAAATGTAGCTTTCATAGAAAATAATAATGCTGTAATAAAAATGTTAACAATAATGTTAATAAAAAAGTAGTAAGTATGACACTAGATACAGGATCGTTATTATCGGCATCATTTCCATATTTGTTTCCTTACAATGAGAATAATTAGTTCTTAATGAGCAGCAACTATTTGTCCAAAAGAAAACTATATAGTTTGCCTTTGAAAGCTGTGAAGGAGGATGCATTTTTAAGATGCTCTGGAATATTATTCCAGAGTATTGGCCCTTTGATAGTGATCATCTCTGAACCTGCTTCTGTGTTTGTTCTGTGAATAAAGAGCTCACTGCTCTGTCTTGTGTTGGTTCCCCTTATATCCCTGACTGTTTTTAAATCAAATAGCCAGCTAGGATAATGATGGTCCAAATTTTGAATACAAAAACATAAATAGCATAAGTGACCTTATTTTCTGCCCGCAGCCACCCAAGTTTATTGAGAGCTGGTGTGATGTGGTCATATTTTCTTATTCCTCCCAGGGCAACTCGAGCTGCAAAATTAATAAGCTTCTGTATTCTGTTTATCTGAGTCTTAGTGGTAGCTCCCCAAACAGTTGTGCAGTAATTAATGTGACTTAGGGCTAGAGATTCAACAACAGTTATTCGAGTGGTAGTCTCAAAATTGTCTTTTATACGTGATAAGTACATTAATGTTCCTGTAACCTTTTTGCATACTTTATCTATGTGGGAATCAAACAACATGTGGTTATCAAAATGAATTCCTAGGTTTTTGACTGTTTTGCTAGGTGTGATAATATTGTCGCAAAAATTAATTGTTGTGTTTTCTGGAATTTGTGCTATGTGGAACCTTGAACCAATAAATATGCACTGTGTTTTACTTTCGTTAATTAACAGCCCAATTTCTTGGAAATAGGTTTTAATTTTTGACAGAGTGTTTTCTGCTCTTAAAGTTAGCTCTGGGAGGTTATTAATATCACCACTAAGGAGTAGTTGAGTGTCATCTGCATATTGTACGACTAGACAGTCAGAAATGAAAGAAGATAGATCATTTACGTAAATGGAGAAGAGGATAGGACCAAGTACTAATCCCTGTGGAACACCAAATGATACATTTTTTGACACAGAAATAATGTTGTTAAGATGTATGGACTGTTTACGATTAGATAGATACTAGCTAAACCAGCTTGGATCAATATTTAAGTTAATACATTTACTTAAAAGAATTTCATGGTTTACACTGTCGAAGGCTTTTGATAAGTCCAATAATACGAGAATAAATATTTTTTTCATATCTATATTATTATATATACTATTCGTAACTTTAAGCAGTGCAGTTTCCGTCGAGAGTTTTGGTCTGAAACCATGTTGGCTAATCGTTAGTAGTCTATTTTATTCTAAATATGACATACGTTGACATGCAACTATTTTTTCTAATATTTTAGAGAAAATGGGTAGCAGGGAAATGGGATGATAGTTTGTCACATCTTCTCTGTCCCCCTTTTTATGCAGAGGTATTACATGTGATATTTTCCAAGAGTCAGGAAACTTTTTAGTAACAATGGAAGTGTTCATAATAGTTAGAATATAGGATGCAATCATGGGTAGAGCATCCTTGATGAACTGAAATGGTATACCATCTGAACCATAAGAGCCAGAATTTCTTAGGCTCTTTATGGTAAGAATTAGGGTAGCACAATCTATAGGAGTTATCTTGAAGTACTCTCTTGTGTTTTCGTTGGAAGAATTGTCATTTAAGCAATTACTCATATTCACTGAGTTGATGTTTTCTTGAGTTTTTTCATGTATTTTTGCCAACGTTAGCAAAATAGTTATTAGAGTTATCTGCTTTGTCTTTCAACTCCGTAATATTTTCATAACTTTCTGAGGTACTCTTTTCATTTGGTATCATGCTTCTTATCACTTTCCATGTTGCTGCTGTATCATGTCTAGAGTCATTAAATTGTTTTTTGTAAAAGTCTTTTTTACTTACACTGATGAGAGATCTGACACGTTTCTTTTCTGTTTTATAACGTTCTCGGAGAGTCATATCGTATCTATTCATTTTTAGCTCTTTTTGTATTTGATTTCTGATTTGCATTGCCTCTTTGATGTCATTAGTTAGCCAGGGGGCTGAGGGGCGGGTTATTTTTCTTGTTACAATGGGTGCATAACTATCTAAGCATTCAAGGAAGACTTTTGTTAAAATCTCAACCTGCAAATTGACGTTATCTGTGTATTTAATTCTATTAAGTGCATTTGTGTTGTTGATTAATGTTTCACAAAAGATATCAGGGGAGTAATTTTTTAGACACCGGAATGTCTTGAGGAGAGGCTTCCTTTTCGGCTTGTTTATGTTTAGCATAGCAATGTTCAGCTCGTGGTCTGCAATTGGGCAGGGAACTACGTCCCAATAGGGTATACTTTCCACTTTATTTGTTATTATCAGATCTATAAGAGTCCTAGAATTAGGGGTTATGTGGGTCGGTTTTGTCACTATTTGTGTTAACTTCACAGTGTTGATCACCCTTTTCATTTTGTTATCTGCTGAGAGCAAGCCATCATTAAAATCACCAAGTATGTATATGGGTTTATGACGCACACAGATATTTCTGAATGTTTCTAGCAGATGATTGAATGAACTGGTAGGTGCTTTAGGGTGACGGTAAACACATCCTACAATGAAAGATGGAAGTTTCTGATACTGCACAGTGATCCATAAATCTTCGAGCTCCTCAGTTTTTTCTAAACCTGTGGTTATTTCTGATGCACTAAGATAATTTCTAACATAAATACAAACCCTACCCCCTCGGCCATGGTCATTGCGATATATTTTAAACTCTGGGATATTCACATATTTATTTTCAGTTGTAGGAGGAAGCCAAGTTTCACTTACACAGAGGATGTCAATGTTGTAGTCTTTTGTTAGCATTATTATTTCCTCAAAATGAGCGAGCACGGACTGAGTGTTCACATGTACTAATGTTACATTCTTACCATGTTTCATTGGGGTGGTATCCATAGTCATAGTTGTAGTTTCGACTGTGTGATTCTGCTGGGAATTCATCATTGTAGTGTGTTCTGGGGTTAGCCCATGGATCCTGGTGTCTGTACCTGCCGTTGGATGTGTAACGCTGGTTTGAGTACGTGCCGTGGTATGATCGAGCCTTCCCAAAGTTTGTATGCCTAGGTGTTACAGTCAATGTCATCACTGAGTCCAAGTGAATACCTGCAACCCGTAAATCCTGGAATACTGGAATTAGAAAAGATGTTTACTGATAATGAAGAAATTCTCACACGAACTGATTTCCAGCAGAGAAAGCCTCATCATGCAAGAGAACACCGACACCCTAGCACTTTGGGCTGATATAGCCTCATATGGGGATGCAAAAGGAGAAAATCCTCTCAGTGAAATATCTGAGCTGGCTTTGACTGTGCTGACATTGCCTCACTCTAATGCTAATGTAGAGCGCATCTTTAGTCATATGAACATCGTAAAGTCAAAGCTTCGAAAAAGACTGAGTATCAAAAGCTTAAATGCGATACTATCAAGTATGGACTAAGAAGAAATGGAAAGCGTTGCTATAATTATATACTGCCCAAAGAAATACTGAAAAACAATGGGTCATTGAAGACATACAAATCATCACAACCACAATCAGGATCCTCACATCATAGACCTCCAACACAACTCCAGGACACCGAGGACAAAGAGGTTGCAGACTGAGAATTGGCAGATCTGGAATAATGGTGAGTGTTTTAGTAAAGCAGTCAGCCTAGCTTGTTATTAATTAATATTACATGTGGAAGAGGAGAAATAGTTTGAAGTGCAGTTTTAATGCTTTTTCGGCGCTTTTTGGAGGTTAGTCTAGCGCCATCTGAAATTTTGAGTTGGCAACTCTGAGTGTTAGTTGTTCTCGTGAGACGATATAAACCACTCGTGTCAAAGAGCATTCGTTAGAGATATGTAGATTAAGAAGACATTTGAGCTTGATCACGAATCCCTTGCTTGTTTGCTGTTGATTGTCGAAATGTGGGCTCAGGTTAAATAAGTACAGAAATGTTTCTAACAATGTTTATAACTATGTGATTACCTAATTGTGATTACCTAATTGTGTTTACGGGAAAGAGCCAAAGCTCGTATCTTCCCGTCTCCTCATCGGTTCCATTTTAGACTTAGTGATACTTATCATACCTGTCCTTAAAACTATGGATTGAGATAGCATTAACTACCTCCTTGCTTAGCGAATTCCAATTATCAACTACTCTTACACTGATAAAGTATTTCCTTACATACTGCGAAGAAGTTTTCTTACGAAGCTTCAAACTATGACCTCTAGTTCTAGAGCCAGCCACATCAAAATATCGATCCCTATAAACTCTATCATAACCATGAAGGAATTTAAAGACTGTCACCATATCTCCCCTCACTCTTCTAGCTTCGAGTGATGGTAAGTCTAATTCCCTCAGCCTCTCATCATAACTGAGATTGCGTATTTCTGGCACCAGTTTCGTGGCATGTCTTTGAACTTTTTCAAGCTTAGCTATGTGCTTTTTCAAGTGCGGATTCCAAAAGGGGGCTGCATATTCGAGTTTTGGCCTCACATAGGTTACATAAATATTTCTGAACATTTCCTTGTCCATGTGCCTGAAGGCTACCCTTACATTTGATAAGAATGCATATGCTGCCCTTACTATGCCATTTATATGTATTTCTGGAGACAAATCTGCCAGTATGTTTACTCCTAGATCTCTCTCATTTTCTGTCTCTTGAAGTTGTACTCCAGCCACCGAGTAGTCAAGCTTGGGCCTTCTTGCACTTGTACCCATTCTCATTACCTTACATTTTGAAGTATTGAATTTCATTAGCCACTTTTCTGACCACTCATGCAGATTATTTAGATCCTCCTGAAGTTCTCTACCATTGTTCTCGTTTTTTACTTTCTTCACAATCTTTGCATCATCTGCAAACATATTCATGAATGAATTTACAGACTCTGGTAGGTCATTTACATATACAAGGAACAAAAGTGGCCCTAAAACTGAACCCTGTGGAACTCCACTACTAACTCTTCTCCATTCAGACACTGAGTGTCTTACTCTTAACCCTCTGTTCCCTTCCTTCTAAGTAAGTTTTTATCCATTCCAAAACATTTCCACCTATTCTAGCCATTGATTGCAGCTTCCTAATAAGTCTCCCATGTGGAACAGTGTCAAACGCTTTCTGGAAGTCTAGGAATATGCAATCTGCCCAGCCCTCTCTTTCCTGTAAGATTTGGCTTACCTCATCATAAAATTCTAATAAGTTTGTTACTGTTCATCTACCTTCTCTGAAGCCATGTTGCCTCACTGACAAAAAGTTGAAGGATTCCAAGTGAAGAGAGATATGTTTCCTTAGTAGTTTCTCCATAACTTTGCAAACTATGCTGGTCAAGGAAACTGGTCTATAGTACAGAGCTGTATCCCTCCTTCCCTTTTTGAAGATAGGTTTCACATTTGCTTGTTTCCAGCATCTTGGAATCTCCCCCGACTCCAGTGACTCCTTAAATATGATACTTAGTGCCACTGATATTGTGTTTGCGCATTTTTTAAGCACATGAGGGGATATGTCATCGGGACCTGTAGCTTTATGAACATCTAAATCCATCAGCGCTTTGCATACCTCTGTGGCTGTAAGGTTGATGTTCTCCAATACCGGCCCTTGAGCTTCTATCACTGCAATCTGAGGGGGTGGGGTATTTTCTACTGTAAATACTGACTGAAACTCCTTGTTTAATTCTTTGCAGATCTCTTCATCCGTCTCAGTGATGCTTCCATCCGCTCTCTTTAGCCTTAAAACCTGTTCTTTTACCTTCAGTTTTCCTCTGATAAAGCTGTGGAAAAGCTTGGGATTTTCTTTAGCCTTCCTGGTGATGTCCCTCTCATAGTCTCTCTCTGCCTCTCTCCTTTTACTTAGGTAGTCATTTCTTGCTCTTTTGTAGGTTTGCCAGGCATTTATGTTTTTTCTCCTCCTATACCTTTTCCAGCATTTGTCTCTCCACTCCTTAGCTCTTTTACACCCATTATCGAACCATTTCTCTCTGGCATGAATTACACCTACTTTGGTGACAGGTATGCAGCAATCTACTATCTTCCCATATTTCTCACAAAAGATGTCATACATTTCTTGTACAGATTTGTTGTAAAATAAGGTTCTCCAGTCAATAACTGCAAAAAGCTCATTCATTTTGATGTAATCTCCTTTCCGATAGTTCCTCCTCATGTCCTCAGTGCCTCTACTCTCAGGAAGAATATCTTCAATGATATACTTCATCAACAACACACAGTGGTCACTCTTTCCAATTGGTGGTTCATACTCAATTTTTTCAATATCCAACACATTATCTGTGAACACTAGATCAAGTAGTGATGGCTCATCTCCACCCCTGGCCCTTGTTGGTTCCATTACATGTTGGTGTAGGAAATTCCCTTGTATGCAATCTAGGAATCTTGCCCCGAATGAGTCCTCACCACTGTGTGGGTCAAGATTTATCCAATCTATCTCTTTATGATTAAAGTCTCCCATAATCAAAATCCTACATTTTTTTCCCGTGCCATGTTAACAACTGAGTTTATGACTTCAATAGTACCTATATGACTTTCCTCATAAACTTCAAGCCTATTTTGGTTCCTTGGTGGGTTGTAACTATGTGTGAGGGACTGAATGAGCTCATTTTTAGAAGAACAGTTGTAGGTAGAATGTATGTTAGAGAATTTATTATTTTGTATGAGGGAGTTTATTCTAAGGTGAGGACAGTTTATTTATTAATTCACATATCAACAGTTCACAAGCCCCCTTATAAATATTTGCATGAATGTGATAGCTATTATATTTTTATTGGTAGAGGACTTTATTTCTAGAGGATTTGTAGGCCTCTGCCAAACAGTGATGGGATTTCCCAACCAAAGGGGTTAAGAAATCGAAGGCTAATAGCATATAAAAAATCCTCCACAGCTTTTGATCCTTCAGAACAGGATAAGAATTAATACTGAAATGGTGAAGATACTGTAAATTTTACATGAGTCCTGCCTTAAAGCTACACAATTTTCTTTAAGAAAGGGCTTAGAGTGTGAAGTTTTGCTGTTAAAACCTTCCATATTTCACATGATAAATACTTTGTATTTGCATAAACATTGTCTGCTGGTCGATTCCAGCTTTGTATCTAGTGATACTTATCATACTTGTCCTTAAAACTGTGGCTTGAGTTAGAATTAACTACCTCCTTGCTTAGTGAATTCCAATCATCAACTACTCTAACACTAAAAAAAGTAATTCCTTACATCCTGCAAAGACCATATCAAAATATCAATCCTTATCCACTCTGTCAGACCATGAAAGAATTTAAAAACCGTTTCCATATCCCCCCTCATTCTTCTAGTTAAGAGTGATAGTAAGTCTAATTCCCTCAGCCTCTCCTCATAACTGGCACTGGTTTCATGGCTTGTCTTTTAATTTTTTTCCAGCTTGACTATATACTTCTTTAAGTGTTGATTACAAAAAGGGGGCTGCATATTCAAGCTTTGGCCTCACATAGGTTATATAAATATTTCTGAACATTTCCTTGTCCATGTACTTGAAGGCTACCATTACATTTGCTAAGAAAGCATATGCTGCCCTTACTATGCCATAAATATGGATTTCAGGAGACAAATCGGCCAGTATGTTTACTCATAAATATCTCCCATTCTCTGTCTCTTGAAGTTCTGCTCCTGCTATCGAGTACTTAAGCTTGGGCTTTCTTGCACTTGTACCCATTCTCATTTCCTTACATTTAGAAGTATTAAATTTCATTAGCTACTTTTCTGACCACTCAAACAGACTATTTAGGTTTTCCTGAAGTTCTCTGCCATTGTTCTTGTCTCTTACTGTCTTCACATTCTTTGAATCATCTGCAAACATATTCATGAATGAATTTACAGATTCTGGTGTTTCATTTACATATACAAGAAACAAAAATAGCCATAATACTGAACCCTGTGGAACTCCAGTACTAACCCAACATTCAGACACTGAGTGTCTTACTCTAACCCTCTGTTCCCTTCCTTCTAGGTAAGTTTTTAACCCATTCAAGATATTTCCACCTATTCTCGCCAATGCTTGCAGCTTTTTAATAAGTTTCCCATTAGGGACTGTACCAGATGTGATCTCCCCAGCCCTCTCTTTCCTGTAAGATTCGGCTTACCTCCTCTTAAAATTCTAATAAGTTTGTTACTGTTGATCTACCTTCTCTGAAGCCATGATGTCTGAATGACAAAAAGTTGAAGGATTCCAAGTGAAGAGAGATGTGTTTACTATCTATACATAACTTTGGAAACTATGCTGGTCAAGGAAACAGGTCTATAGTTTAGAGCTGTATCCCTCCTCCCTTCTTTGAAGATGGTACCATTATTCGCTTGTTTCCAGCCCCTTGGAGTCTCCACAGATTCCAGTGACTTTTTAAATATGATACATAGCGCAGCCTATGTTGATTTAGCGCATTTCATAAATACATAAGGGACTATATAATCAGGACCTGTAGCTTTATGGGCATCTAACTTCATCACAGCTTTTCATGCCACTGAGGTTGAAAAGATGATGTTTTTGATTACTGGACCATGAGCTCCTATCTCTGCAATCTGAGGGGGTGGGGTAATTTCTGTTATAATTACTGACCGAAACCTCTTGTTCAATTTTTTGCAGATCTTTTCATCCATCTCAGTGATGATTTAGTTTGCTCTATTTACCTGTAAAGCCTGTTCTATGATCTTCAGTTTTCCTCTGATAAACCCGTGGTAATGTTTGGGACTTCCTTTATTCTTTCTGGTGATATCCCTTTCATAAGCTCTCTCTGCTTCTCTTCTTTTACTTAGGTAATCATTTCTTGCTCTTTTGTAAGTCTGCCAGGCATTTATGCTTTTTCTCCCTCTATACCTTTTCCAGCATTTGTCTCTCCACTCCTTAGCTCTCTATTACTCATTATTGAACCATTTATCTCTGGCATGAATAAGTCCAATTTTGGAGGAATGTATGCAATAATCTACTATCTTCCCATATTCCTCATAATAGATGTCGTAGATTTCTTGTACAGATATGTTGTTAAATAAGGTCCTCCAGTCAATAACTGCAAAAAAGCTCATTTATTTTGATGCAATATCCTTTCGGATAGTTCCTCCTCATGTCCTCAGTGCCTCTACTTTCAAGCAGAACATCTACGATGATATACTCCATCAACAACACACAGTGGTCAGTCTTTCCAATTGATGGTTCATAGTCATTTTGTCAATATCCAACACATTATCTGTGAATACTGGATAAAGCAGCTTTGACTCATCCCAATCCCCCGCAATCGTTGGTTCCATTACATGTTGGTTTAGGATATTCACTTGTACACAAACTAGGAATTTTGCCCCAGTTGAGTCATTCCCACTGTGTGCATCAAGATTGATCCAATTTATCTCTCTATGACTAAAATCTCTCATAATCAGAATTGTACATTTTCTCTCCCATGCCATGTTAACAACTGAGTTTATGACTTCAATAGTACCTATATGAATCTCCTCATAAACTTCTAGCTTATGATGGTTTCTTGGTGGGTTATATACAACAGTTACTATAATGCTATCTGTTCCAGTATTTATGCAAGCAAACAAAAAATTCCTTGAACTCACTACTCTAAAGCAAAGTTTATTTCTTCAACCTGAAATCTCTCACTTATGAGCAGTGATATCCTTCCACCAGTTCTCTCAGCTCTTTTAAACTTTAATATAGAAGTTCTTAGGAAGAACTGTGACACTATTCATGTCCTAACTTAACTTAGTCTCAGTAACTGATACTATATCTGCCTTACTGGTGTGAATCCTATCCTCTTATTCTACTGCCTTACCAGCTACTTCATCAGCATTTGTGTTCAGCAATCTTAATGAGGCCCCTTCCCCGGATCTTCTTTCATTATCTTCTTTATCTCCCCTTTGGCTGGAAGAGCTCTGAAACAAATGTTTTACTGCTCTTCCTCATTTTACCCATCTTCTTGCAACTATTTTTTTATCATTTTCATCTCTTCCTGTGTTCTGTATCATTTAATAAATAATATATTGAATTCATGAAGATCTTTTAGGTTTTACTCATCAATATTTCTCTACATGTGTACCCTCTCTCAAAGGTTACTTTCAATGGTCTTGCATTTCCCTTTTTAGAATATCTACCAAGTGAATGAATGTGTACATTATTCTCTGAACCACATACTACTCCAAGCTTTCTTATCAGTTATAAAACCCAGCTTTATTTTGCTATAGTCTCCCCTGCCATGTTGACTCCTGGATTCACTTATGCCTGAGATTACCACTGTCTTCTCTTTATCAAGTCATCACAACATCTTTCATCTTTCCTATTACTGTTTCTTTATAGTCACCCGTATGTACATTTTCCAGTGCCACGACCCTCACAGCCTCATTTACTGCCACATTACCCATTAATGCATCTTCAAAGGAATTTTCATGGCATCATGTTATGAATTCAGCTCCTGAAACTCTCTCCTAAACTGTTTGATGTTTTCCTTTATCTGGTAATTCCAAGCTGCAATCTTGTATCTCTCGTAGGAGAGCAGAGAACTAACATATATCTTATTCAGGTTGTCATTCATTTGTTTGTTGTTATCTTCTTGTTTAGAAATTCTGGTTTCTAGTTCACGCTCTTCCCCTTCCAGCTTCTTTATTCGTTTTTCTTGTTCTTTTCTCTCTGGCCCATGTGCCTTATTTGTTTCCTCCAAAATTCTTATTACCTCTTTAAGTGCTTCATTCTCTTTCATTTCTCTATCCATATTCCGAATTTTATCAGTCAGGTTTATCTCAAGGATCTCAAGATCCTTGACTTTTGTTTCAGGATTTTAAGAGCTATTCCCCCTCCTACAACCCCTGGAGATCCTCTACAATCCCTCCCCCAACCATTGGATGGGGGTTAGGAACACTGATGGCATCATTTTAATGTTTTACCTTTAAGAAAATATAAAGCGAGAGAAATAAAGAGAGAAAGAAAGGTTTTTATTTAACTTCACACAGAATTGTTATACCTACATATGAGTACTAATTTAGTTACTTGGTTTATCTCTTTTCTGGTAACACACATCCTAACTTAAAATTTGACTTTGGTAATTAGAGAAGAAAAAAAATACAGAGCAAAAGCCCACATGAAGGAAAACTCTAATATGAAACAGAGAAGACATCCACTTGATATTTTGACACCTGTTTATATATATATATATATATATATATATATATATATATATATATATATATATATATATATATATATATATATATATATATATATATATATATATATATATATATATATATATATATATATATATATATATATATATATATATATATATATATATATATATATATATATATATATATATATATATATATATATATATATATATATATATATATATATATATATATATATATATATATATATATATATATATATATATATATATATATATATATATATATATATATATATATATATATATATATATATATATATATATATATATATATATATATATATATATATATATATAGCAAGTGGTGGAATGAAGGGGTGAAAATGAAGGTGGAAGAGAAAAAGAGGGCTTTTGAGGAATGGCTGCAGTGTAAAAGTAGGGAGAAGTATGAAAGATATAGGGAGAAAAATGTGGAAACCAAGCGGAAGGTAGAGGAAGAGAAGAGGTTGGCAAATGTTAGGTGGGGACAGGATTTTAATAGGTCATATGAGGAGAATAAAAAGAAGTTTTGGAAAGAAGTGAAGAGAGCAAGGAAGGGTGGATCGAGGATGGAAGAGACAGTGAAAGATGTGAATGGACAGATGTTAAGAGGGAACGATGCAAGGAAAAGATGGGCAGAATATTTTGAGTGCTTGCTGAATGTTGAGGAAGATAGAGAGGCAGCTATAGTGGCAATGGGAGGGGTTCAAAGGCAAGTAATGGGAGATGAAAATGAGAGAGAGATTACAAGAGAGGAGGTGAAAAGGGCATTGTATGAAGCGAAAGCAGGTAAAGCACCTGGAATGGATGGTGTGAGAGTGGAGATGTTGAAAGAAGGGGATGTGACTGCATAGGAATGGTTAGTGAGAGTGTTTAATATATGATTTATGTTGTCATTGGTGCCAGTGGATTGGGTGATTGCCTGTATAGTGCCCCTATACAAAGGTAAGGGAGATATGTATGAATGCAGTAATTTTAGGGGTATAAGTTTGTTAAGTGTGGTAGGAAAAGTGTATGGTAGGATACTGGTTAATAGGATTAGGGATAAGACAGAATATGTGATCGCGGAAGTGCAGAGTGGTTTTAGGAGAGGTAGAGGTTGTATAGATCAGATTTTTATCGTTAGGCAGTTATGTGGGAAATATTTAGCAAAGGGTAAGGATGTGTATTTTGCATTTTTGGGTCTGGAGAAAGCATATGATAGAGTTGATAGAGAGGCTATGTGGAATGTTTTGAGATTATATGGAATCAATGGTAAATTGTTGCATGCAGTGAAGAGTTTGTATGAGGGTAGTAGAGCTTATGTTAGGGTAGGGAATGAAGTGAGTGAGTGGTTTCCAGTGTGTGTGGGACTGAGACAGGGATGTGTGATGTCACCATGGCTGTTCAATTTGTATATTGATGGAGTTGTAAGAGAGGTGAATGAGCGAGTGCATGGTCGAGGTTTGAGAATGGTAGATGGGGATGATAACGAGTGGGAGCTGAATCAGTTGCTGTTTGCAGATGATACTGTGGTGGTGGCAGATGCAGAGGAAAAGCTGTGTCAGTTAGTGTCAGAATTTAGAATGGTGTGTGATTACCTAATTGTGATTACCTAATTGTGTTTACGGGAAAGAGCCCAAAGCTCGTATCTTCCCGTCTCCTGATCGGTTCCATTTTAGACTTAGTGATACTTATCGTACCTGTCCTTAAAACTATGGATTGAGATAGCATTAACTACCTCCTCGCTTAGCCAATTCCAATTATCAACTACTCTTACACTGAAAAAGTATTTCCTTACATCCTGCAAAGAAGTTTTCTTACGAAGCTTCAAACTATGACCTCTAGTTCTAGAGCCAGCCATATCGAAATATCGATCCCTATCCACTCTATCATAACCATGAAGGAATTTAAAGACTGTCACCATATCTCCCCTCACTCTTCTAGCTTCGAGTGATGGTAAGTCTAATTCCCTCAGCCTCTCATCATAACTGAGATTGCGTATTTCTGGCACCAGTTTCGTGGCATGTCTTTGAACTTTTTCAAGCTTAGCTATGTGCTTTTTCAAGTGCGGATTCCAAAAGTAGGCTGCATATTCGAGTTTTGGCCTCACATAGGTTACATAAATATTTCTGAACATTTCCTTGTCCATGTGCCTGAAGGCTACCCTTACATTTGATAAGAATGCATATGCTGCCCTTACTATGCTATTTATATGTATTTCTGGAGACAAATCTGCCAGTATGTTTACTCCTAGGTCTCTCTCATTTTCTGTCTCTTGAAGTTGTACTCCAGCCACCGAGTAGTCAAGATTGGGCCTTCTTGCACTTGTACCCATTCTCATCACCTTACATTTTGAAGTATTGAATTTCATTAGCCACTTTTCTGACCACTCATGCAGATTATTTAGATCCTCCTGAAGTTCTCTACCATTGTTCTCGTTTTTTACTTTCTTCACAATCTTTGCATCATCTGCAAACATATTCATGAATGAATTTACAGACTCTGCTAGATCATTTACATATACAAGGAACAAAAGTGGCCCTAAAACTGAACCCTGTGGAACTCCACTACTAACTCTTCTCCATTCAGACACTGAGTGTCTTACTCTAACCCTCTGTTCCCTTCCTTCTAAGTAAGTTTTTATCCATTCCAAAACATTTCCACCTATTCTAGCCATTGAGTGCAGCTTCCTAATAAGTCTCCCATGTGGAACAGTGTCAAACGCTTTCTGGATGTCTAGGAATATGCAATCTGCCCAGCCCTCTCTTTCCTGTAAGATTTGGCTTACCTCATCATAAAATTCTAATAAGTTTGTTACTGTTCATCTACCTTCTCTGAAGCCATGTTGCCTCACTGACAAAAAGTTGAAGGATTCCAAGTGAAGAGAGATATGTTTCCTTAGTAGTTTCTCCATAACTTTGCAAACTATGCTGGTCAAGGAAACTGGTCTATAGTTCAGAGCCGTATCCCTCCTTCCCTTTTTGAAGATAGGTATCACATTTGCTTGTTTCCAGCATCTCGGAATCTCCCCCGACTCCAGTGACTCCTTAAATATGATACTTAGTGCCACTGATATTGTGTTTGCGCATTTTTTAAGCACATGAGGGGATATGTCATCAGGACCTGTAGCTTTATGAACATCTAAATCCATCAGCGCTTTGCATACCTCTGTGGCTGTAAGGTTGATGTTCTCTAATACCGGCCCTTGAGCTTCTATCACTGCAATCTGAGGGGGTGGGGTATTTTCTACTGTAAATACTGACTGAAACTCCTTGTTCAATTCTTTGCAGATCTCTTCATCCGTCTCAGTGAATCTTCCATCCACTCTCTTTAGCCTTAAAACCTGTTCTTTTACCTTCAGTTTTCCTCTGATAAAGCTGTGGAAAAGCTTGGGATTTTCTTTAGCCTTCCTGGTGATGTCCCTCTCATAATCTCTCTCTGCCTCTCTCCTTTTACTTAGGTAGTCATTTCTTGCTCTTTTGTAGGTTTGCCAGGCATTTATGTTTTTTCTCCTCCTATACCTTTTCCAGCATTTGTCTCTCCACTCCTTAGCTCTTTTACACCCATTATCGAACCATTTCTCTCTGGCATGAATTACACCTACTTTGGTGACAGGTATGCAGCAATCTACTATCTTCCCATATTTCTCACAAAAGATGTCATACATTTCTTGTACAGATTTGTTGTAAAATAAGGTTCTCCAGTCAATAACTGCAAAAAGCTCATTCATTTTGATGTAATCTCCTTTCGGATAGTTCCTCCTCATGTCCTCAGCGCCTCCACTCTCAGGAAGAATATCTTCATTGATATACTCCATCAACAACACACAGTGGTCACTCTTTCCAATTGGTGGTTCATACTCAATATTTTCAATATCCAACACATTATCTGTGAACACTAGATCAAGTAGTGATGGCTCATCCCCACCCCTGGCCCTTGTTGGTTCCATTACATGTTGGTGTAGGAAATTCCCTTGTACGCAATCTAGGAATCTTGCCCCGAATGAGTCCTCACCACTGTGTGGGTCAAGATTTATCCAATCTATCTCTTTATGATTAAAGTCTCCCATAATCAAAATCCTACATTTTTTCTCCCGTGCCATGTTAACAACTGAGTTTATGACTTCAATAGTACCTATATGACTTTCCTCATAAATTTCAAGCCTATTTTGGTTCCTTGGTGGGTTGTATACAACAGTTATTATAATGCTCTCTGACCCAGTATTTAGTCGAGCAACAAGAAATTCCCTGAACTCACTTTCTATAGCCAAGTTTATTTCTTCAACTTGAATCCTCTCACTTATGAGCAGTGCTATCCCTCCACCAGTCCTCTCAGATCTTTCAACCCTTAGTATTCTGAAGCCCTTAGGAAAAACTGTGACACTGTTTATGTCCTCACTCAACTTAGTCTCTGTAATTGCTACTATATCTGCCTTACTGTTGTGAATCCTATCTTTTAATTCTACTGCCTTACCAGCTAATCCATCAGAATTTGTGTATAACAATCTTAATGAGGCCCCATCCCCTGATCTTCTGTCATTATCTTCTTTATCTCCCCTTTGTCTGGAAGTACACTGTAATGAAAATTTTTCTTATCTTCTTCATTTCTTTCATCATTTAACCTTCTTGCCTCTTGCAACAAGTTTTTGATCTTTCCCATCTCTTCCTGTGTTCTGTATCGTCTAATGAACACTTCTTTGCATTCTTGAAGGTCTTTTAGACTTTTTTTTTCTCAACAATATTTCCCCACATGTTTCCCCTCTCTCAAAGGTTACTTTTGTTGGTCTCGGCTTTCCTTCCCTCGAATATTTACCTAGTTGGTGTATGTTTACAATATCCTCAGGACCACATACTACTCCAAGCTTTCTTATCAGGTCTACAACCCTAGCTTTATTTTCTTCAAGTCTCCCCTGCCATGTTGGCTCCTGGGATTCACTTATGCCTGAGATTACCACTGTCTTCTCCTTATCAAGTGCCTGTCTGATGAGTGGGTTTGCCCTTTTCATCACAACGTCTTTCATTTTTTCGATTACTGTCTCTTTATAGTCAACTGTTTGTATGTTTTCCAGTGCCACCACCTTTACAGCCTCTTTTACTGCCACATTCCCCTTTAGTGCATCAGCAAAGGAAGTTTTCATGGCATCATTTTCCATATTCAGCTCCTGGAACTCTTTTCTGAACTGTTCAATGTTTTCCTTAATCTGGATATTCCAAGCAGCAATCTCGTCTCTCTCAGAAGAGAGCAGTGAACTAACATCTAATTCCTTTAGGTTGTCATTCAGCTGTTTGTTTTTATCTTCTTGTTTAGAAATTCTAGATTCTAGTTGACTCTTTTCCCCTTCCAGCTTCTTTATTCTTTTTTCTAGTTCCTTTCTCTCCTGCCCTTGTGCTTTATTTGCTTCCTCCAAAGATCTTATTTGTTCTCTGAGTGTTTCATTCTCTTTCATTTCTCCATCCATATTCCGAATTTTATCATCAAGGCTTATAACCATTTCCTCTAACTTCTTGATTCTCTGTTTAAGTCCCCTGATGGCTACCCCTTCTCCCGACCCATGGGTGGGAGAGGTTTGGGACAGAGATGGCTTCATTTTTATGTTCTCCCTCTCACAGAATATAGAAAGAAGACGAGAAAGAGGAAAAAAAAAGAGAAAAACTTTTAATTGAGCTTCACACAGAATTTTTATATCTCCATATAAATGCTATTTAGTGACTCAGTTTATCTCTTTTCTGGTAACACACATCTTAACTTAAAAACTTGACCATGGTAATTTAAGTATAAAAAGAAAAAGAAAAACAAAAGTCAAACCTGAAGGAAAATTCGAATTTGTGTTTGAGGTGGCACCCACCTGTTTCTGCTATATATTCTTCCTAACTGATAAACTGACTTGCTAACCAAGATATGTCATCACGGGATTAGACTTTACATTTAACTCAATATATATACAAAAAAAAAAAATAGTAAAAGAGAAAGCTAAAAGAAAAGCAAAAAAATGAAGAAAATAAGACATCTGTATTACTTGGCAACTTTACTCAGTACTGTTGACAGGTGGATATTTGGTATTTTTTTTTTTAATATTCAATTATTTCGTGTATCAAACTAACTAACTAGTTAATATAAATGGGAAGGATACTGATTTTAACAATATATAGAACCACAGGATCAGGTAAACGGCTTAAGAGCTTTCCCCAGTTTACACAAAAAATTAGGTAATGTGATGTGATGGCTCCACCTCTGGCAACTCTTCTAGATTTCCCTCAAGGCAGAACTGGACGGCAGCTTCTCTCTCTCCTCACGAAAATGTTCTCAGTTTTTTTTCCTTTAATATGAACAGTCTCGTCTTACAACAAATATAAGTTTTGTACTCACAATACTCTGCAGGATTTCAGATTGTGTGAGAGAAGGAAGCTGCGAGTGAATGTGGGAAAGAGTAAGGTTATGAGGTGTACAAGAAATGAGGATGGCGCTGAATTGAATGTTATGTTGAATGGAGAGACACTTGAGGAGGTTAATCAGTTTAAGTATTTAGGCTCAGTTATAGCTGCAAATGGTGGAGTGGAAGCAGATGTGTGTCACAGAGTGAATGAAGGATGTAAAGTGTTGGGTGCATTGAAAGGAGTGATGAAGAATAGAGGGTTAGAAATGAATGTTAAGAAAGTTTTGTATGAGAAAGTGGTTGTGCCAACTGTGATGTATGAATCAGAGTTATGGGGTATGAAAGTAAGTGAGAGACGGAAACTAAATGTGTTTGAGATGAAATGCCTGAGGAGTATGATTGGTGTATCTCGATTGGATAGGGTTAGGAATGAAGTGGTGAGAGCAAGAACGGGTGTGAGGAGAGAAATTGCAGCCAGAGTAGATATGAATGTTCTGAGATGGTTTGGCCATGTGGCAAGGATGGATGAAGAAAGGCTGCTGAAAAAGGTAATGAATGCGAGAGTTGATGGGAGAAATGCTAGAAGGAGGCCTAGGTTTGGATGGATGGATGGAGTAAGGAGAGCCCTGAATGATAGGAGGATGGATGTGAGGGAAGCAAGCGAGTGTGCTAGGAATAGGAATGAGTGGCGAGCGATTGTGACGCGGCTCTAATGGGCATCTGCTGTTACCACGGGGCTGCATCTTACAGAGATAGCCCTATGGTAGGGGCAGTAGGAGGAGCTGGCAGTTGTGAAGCGATACAGGTTGTGGAAAAGCCGGGAGGATGGGCTGTGGCACTCCAGCAGTGCCATCTGAACGGTCGCTAGCTCCCTCGTCATTGCCCATAGAGCAAAGTAGTCTCCCTATTTGTTTTCCTTTCTTGATGTTGGCTACCCCCCAATTAAAGGGGGAAACAGCCAAGGTATATATATATATATATATATATATATATATATATATATATATATATATATATATATATATATATATATATATATATATATATATATATATATATATATATATATATATATATATATATATATATATATATATATATATATATATATATATATATATATATATATATATATATATATATATATATATATATATATATATATATATATATATATATGTATATATATATATATATATATATATATATATATATATATATATATATATATATATATATATATATATATATATATATATATATATATATATATATATATATATATTTTTTTTTTTTTTTTTTTTTTTTTTTTTTCCCTTGATGCTCTCCCTTAAGGGTGAGCAGACCTTCCCTTTTTGGCCCGTAGGTGTGGTGAGGTTTGTTGATTGAAGGTGGTATTCGCTCTTGAGGGCAAATGGGCTTTCCAATTTTGGCAATGAGGTGAGGTGAAATTTGCTTATTGTTGGTGGTATTCGCTCATGAGGGTGGTCGGACTTTCCTATTTTGGCCCGCAGGTGAGGTTGTGCAAAACTGTAAAGATAGTGGAAAACATAAGTGTACAGTTGAGGATTATTAGTTTACATCAAACAATTTAATGAATTCCTGTTTTCATGTTGAAAGAGAGTTATTACATAGTTATTCTGGTGGAGGGTATTGACTGATGATATTTAGTAGACTGTTCATGTAGTTGTTTGTTGCTAGTCTGATTATGGAGCTAGCAACATGAAGGACATTTGGATCTTCGCTGGATGTTGCGGGGGCACCAGTCTTCCATCGAATTTCTGAAAAGGAATCGCATTCGAGGATATAGTGGAGCAGTGGAGGTGGTGAGGCTACCTGGCAGGAGGTGCATTCCCTGATGATATCATTCACTATATGCCAGGTGCACTTGTACCTGAGTCTCAGACGGTACACATTGACCGCCGTGCTTTGTCGAAGGTTCTTAGGCAGGGTGATTCGCTGAAGATCAGTAGTGGCTTTGTACCACAGGTGGAGGGGGAGACAATGTCAGTGCACAGGTTGTGTTTAGTTATTAAGATGTTAAGGAGTGACTTGGTGGCTTTGGTTGTTATCTGTTGAATCCCAGGAAGCAGAGATATTTGGATTTCTGCTCTAAGAGTGGCTTGTTTGGAGGCTTGATCGGCTTCCTCATTTCCCTTGATGCCGACGTGGCTGGAAATCCAGGCAAGCATTATGGCTTTTCCAAAGTTGATTGTCCTGTGGTAGTGGCTGAGAATGGTGGTGATGATATGTACATTGTCTCTGAGGAGTGGTTTCTTGATGGCCTGTAAGGTGCCTTTAGAATCAGAGAGAATTGGGGCATGTTCAGCTCCTTGCTGGGTGAAGATGTCGAGGGCTTTGGTTATGGCAACAAGCTCAGTCTGGAGCAATGAACAGGAGTTTGACAGTCTCCAGGATTGGACGTGGTTTCCTGTGGTGGAGGTGGTGGCTGAGGCTCCAGTCTCTTGATTTGCTGAGCTCAGTATAGAAGACTTGAGAGTTTGGCCTGCTCCAGCTCTGAATTTTGTCCTAGTATATGTTTTTAAGGACAAGTGGGTTTACCAAGTTTTTGGGGTTGTCAGGGAGCTCGATCTTTATGTCGAGTGGTTGGTCATTCCATGGGGGTGGGCATCGGTATTCAGGAAGCGGAGTGTCCTGTATCTTGGCTAGGATGTCCTCCCTGACTGGCAGTGCTTGCAGGCTAGTGCAGACCTTGGCTGCCCAGGTTCTAGGATGGTGGTCAGGGTGGCAATTGAAGGCTAGCTGGAGATTTGTGCCAGCTAGGCATTTATGTTGGGCAGTGGTGGTTTTGGCCACAAAGATGGTCAGTCTTTGCTGAGCTCTGAGTTTGAGTGGCATGAATCCCAATTCCATCTGGATGTTTTCTCTCTTGGTCCACATGGGGGCTCCTAACATGGTACGCACGGCATTGTTTTGAATGACTTCTATCTTGTCCCATTGTTGGTCTTTTAGTAGCCAGAGTGTGGGACAAGCATAGTCTATGAGGCTGCGTATGGCTTGTACATAGAAGATTTTGAGGACATTAAGGGATGCACCATCAAAGAGGCCTGACATCCGATGAAGGACCGCTTGTCGCTTGCTGCATTTGTCGCACAAGTGTTGAATCTCAGGTCCAAAGTTTAGTTTGTCATCGATGATTACACCCAGGTATCAGTGCTAGGTAACCCAGTCCACAGGCTCGTTACCTATGACCAGATTAGTGTCTGGTCTCCACTGGTGGATGGGAAGGGCCTTGATTTTGCGTGCATTGATTTTAACTCCAAGGGAGATGGAGGCTTGGTGAATCTTGGTGAGGCAGGGCTGGGTCTTATTGGAACTTCTGTCGCCTATTGTGACGAGGGCAAAGTCATCCGCATAATTGAAGAGTTTTGTCGAATAGCTATAAAGGGGTCCACCAAAAAAAAAAAATAAAGGGAAAGGGGTCCATGGGTAAAAAAAGGTTGAGAACCACTGCTCTACGCTATTGACAGGTGTATGTTTATTTATTCATTTATTTATTTATTTATTTATTTATTTATTTTCTATAACAAATAGACTATCAAGTTAATCTATATGGAAAGGATGATGGTTTTAACAAGATATGGAACCATAGGACCAGATAATAAGGCTGTAAGAGCTCTCCCCAATATACATAAAACACTAGGTAATGTGCTGGCTCCGCCTCTGGCAACTCTTCTAAACTTCCTATAAGACAGGGCAGAACAGCTTCTTATTTGTGTCTTTGTGGAAACGAAATATACTTTCATGTTTAAGTATCCACTTATTAAAATAGAAGATGATACCCAATTATTGCTGGGTGAACAGTGTTAATTAGTTGAGATTTGTGTTTATATATATTCCATTTGACAATATTTGTAATGCTGCAATGATTCGTTTATCAACGTACATAAACAGATGGAAGTAACCCACCAGCCGAGTGCACAGTGTTGTTTACTTAAGGAATAGTGTATTATAAATTACACTTTCCAAAACCACCACTGCCCAACATAAATGCCTAGCTGGCACAAATTTCCAACTAGCCCTCAATCACCACCCCAACCACCATCCTAGAACCTGGGCAGCCAAGGTCTGCGCTAGCCTGCAAGCACTGCCAGTCAAGGAGAGCATCCTAGCCAAGATACAGGACACTCCGCTTCCTCAATACAGATGCCCACCCCCATGGAATGACCAACCACTCGACATAAAGAGCGAGCTCCCTGACAACCCCAAAAGCTTGGTAAACCCGATTGTCCTTAAAAACATATACAAGGACAAAATTCAAAGCTGGAGCAGGCCAAACTCTCAAGTCTACTACACTGACGGTTCAGTAAATCAAGAAACTGAAGCCTCAGCCGCCGCCTTCACCACAGGAAACCACGTCCTATCCTGGAGACTGTCAAACTCCTGCTCATCGCTCCAGACTGAGGTTGTTGCCATAGCCAACGCCCTCGACTTCTTCATCCAGCAAGGAGCTGACCATGCCCCAATTCTCTCTGACTCTAAAGGCGCCTTACAGGCCATCAAGAAGCCACTCCTCAGAGACAATGTACACATCATCACCACCATCTTCAGCCACTACCACAGGACAACCAGCCTTGGAAAAGCCATCACTCTTGCCTGGATTCCCAGCCACGTCGGCATCAAGGGAAATGAGGAAGCCAATCAAGCCGCCAACCAAGCTACTCTCAGAGCAGAAATCCAGATATCTCTGTCTCCTGGGATGCAACAGATAAAAAATAAAGCCACCAAGTCACTCCTTAACACCTTAATAACTAAACACAACCTGTGCACAGACACTGGCTCCCTCTCCACCTGGTGGTTTAAAGCCACCACTGATCTTCAGCGTATCACCCTGCCTAAGAGCCTTCGACGAAGCACGGAGGTCAATGTGTACCGTCTGAGACTCAGGTACAAGTGCACCTGGCGAATAGTGGAGGATATCATCAGAGAATGCACCTTTTGCCAGGTAGCCTCACCACATCCACTGCTCCATTACATCCTTGAATGTGATTCCTTTTCAGAAATTCGACGGAAAACTGGTGCCCCCGCAACATCCAGCGAAGATCCAAATGCCCTTCATGTTGTTAGCTCCATCATCAAACTAGCAACAAACAACTGCATGAATAGTCTACTAAATATCATCAGACAATGCCCTCCACCAAGATAACCATGCAATAACTCTCTCTCACCCCCAAAACAGGAATTCATTTAAATTGTTTGATGTAAACTAACAATCCACAACTGAATACTTATGCTCTCCATTATCTTTACAGTTGCACAACCTCACCTGTGGGCCAGTTAGGAAAGTCCGATCACCAACAATAACAAGATATCACCCCACCTCCTCACCAAATAGGAAAGCCCATTCGCCCACTCCAAAAAATCTCACCCCACCTGCGGGCCACATGGGAAGGTCCGCTCACCCTCAAGGGAGAACATCAAAGAACGAACTTTCCATTTGCTGTTGTTGACTGAACAGTGTTGAACAGTTTAGGAAAAGTGCTTATTACACTTTCAGTTAAATTGGCATTATTAAATAGCATTGCTTATAAAACCGGAACAATTGAAAGCACAGCGAATAGTTACCTAGTAGTAATTACCTAATCATGCTTACAGGAAAAAACCCCAATCTTGTAACTCCCCATCTCCTTGCCGAATCCATTTTTGTACTTAGTGATACATATCATACTTGTCCTTAAAACTATGGATTGAGTTAGCAATAACTACCTCCTCGCTTAGCGAATTCCAGTCATCAACTACTCTTACACTAAAAGAGTACTTCCTTACATCCTGCAAGAAGTTTTCTTATGAATCTTCAAACTACGACCTCCAAGTCTAGTGCCATACATATCAAAATATCGATCCCTATCCACTCTATCATAGCCATGAAGTAATCTAAAACCCGTCACCATATCCCCCCTCATTCTTCTAGTTTTGAATGATGGTAAGTCTAATTCCCTCAGCTTCTCATCATAACTGAGATTACGTATTTCTGGCAGCAGTTTCATGGCATGTCTTTGAACTTTTTTCAGCTTAAATATGTACTTTTTCAAGTGATTACCTAATTGCCTAATTGTGATTTCCTAATTGTGTTTACGGGAAAGAGCCGAAAGCTCGTATCTTCCCGGCTCCTGATACCTAAAGGGGGCTGCATATTCAAGGTTTGGCCTCAATAAATTGAATAAATATTTCTGAGCATTTCCTTGTCTATGTGCCAGAAGGCTACTTTACATCTGCCAAGAAAGCATGTGCTGCCCTTACTATGTCAATTATATGCATATTTGGAAACAAATCTGCCAGCATGTTTACTCCTTGATCACTCTCAATCTTTATCTCTTGAAGTTGCACTCATGCTACCGAGTAGTCAAGCTTGGGCCTTCTTACACTTGTACACATTCTCATTATCTTACATTTTTAAGTATTGAATTTCATTACCCACTTTTATGACCACTCATGCAGACTATTTAGATCTTCCTGAAGTTCTCTACCATTGCTCTTGTTATTTACTTTCTTCACAATCTTTGCATCATAGGCAAGCATATTTATGAATGAATTTACAGACTTTGGTAGGTCATTTACATATACAAGGAACAAAAGTGGCCCTAAAACTGAACCCTGTGGAATTCCAATGCTAACTCTTCTCCATTCAGAAACTGAGTGTCTTACTCTAACTCTCTGTTCCCTTTCTTCTAAATAAGCTTTTATCTATTCTAAGACATTTCCACCTGTTCTAGCCATTGCTTGCAGCTTCTTAATAAGTCTCCCGTGTGGGACAGTGTCATATGCTTTTTGGAAGTCTAGGAATATGCAATCTGCCCATCCCTCTCTTTCCTGTAAGATTGATCTACCATCTCTGAAGCGAATTTGTCTCACTGACAAAAAGTTGAAGGATACCAAGTGAAGAGAGATGTGTTTGCATAGTAGTTTCTCCATAACTTTGCAAACTATACTGGTCAAGGAAACAGATCTATAGTTTAGAGCTGTATGTATCCATCCCTTTTTGAAGATAGCTACCACATTTGCTTCTTTTCAGCATCTTGGAATCTCTCCTGATTCCAGCAACTTTTCAAATATGATACATAGTGCAGCTGACATTGATTTAGCACATTTTTAAGCAAATAATAGGATATATCATCAGGGCCTGTAGCTTTAAGGGCACCTAACTCCATCAGCCCTTTGCATACCACTGTGGCTAAAAGATAATATTCTCTAATACTGACCCATGAGTTCCTATCTCTGCAATCTGAGGAGGTGGGGTATTTTCTGCTGTACATACTAAGTGAAACTCCTTGGTCAACTTTTCCCAGATCTCTTCATCTGTTTCATTGATGCTTCCATCCACTCTCTTTAGCTTTGAAATCTGTTATTTGACATTCAGATTTCTCTGATAAAGCTGTGGAATAGCTTGGGATTTTCTTTAGCCTTCCAGGTGATATCCTTTTCATAGTCTCTCTTTGCCTCTCTTCTTTTACTTAAGTAACCATTTTTTGCTCTTTTGTAAGTCTGCCGGCATTTATCCTTTTTCTCTTCTTATACTTTTTCAGCATCTGTCTCTCCACTCCTTATCTCTCTTACACTCATTATTTAACCATTTCTCTCTGGCATGAATAAGTCCAGTTTTGGAGGAAGGTATGCAACAATCTACTATCTTCCTATATTCCTCATAATAGATGTCATCGTTTCTTGTACAGATTTGTTGTTAAATAAGGTCCTCCAGTCAATAACTGCAAAAGGCTCATTAATTTTGATGTAATATCTGTTGGGGGAATGGGGAGTGTTGTTAAGATTCTGTTTTACTAAAGAGACTCAAAGAACTATGCTCGGTTAAGAGCTCACAAACAGACAGGAAAGATATTTGTACTTGAACACCCCACCCGTATACCACTACTCGGTTAAATGAAACGCAGAATTCAACTTTCTTTTAATTTTGGAAATGCAATGACATTAAAAGAATTGAATTAAACTTTTTAAATTAAATTTTATGAAATGCTGCCCTGAATCCCGGAGGTGGTGAACACGATTTCGTTTCTCGGCACCACAGATGTATGCCAAGACTTTGGCCTCAACTCGATGATTACCTCTGTCATACAGCAGAGTAGAATAGAGGACACTGCAATTGCAGAAACAGAAATGACACACTGTTAATAATGGGAAACTGAAAGCATGAGCGTACATATAATGAGTTTTTAATATTATTCTACTGGACGAAAATATATTGGTTAGTCACAGCTAACCAGAAATATTTATGCTACCATAATAGCATACAAAACCATTAATTCTTTGCTGGTATTAATGGAAAACAATTTATTCAATACCCTCCAATTCCCTTATATCCTTAATACCCTCCCTTTTTTTCCCCTCCTATCCTATCCCATCCTAAAAAAAAAAAAATAAGCAAGACAAATACAGTACTGTATGTATTCCTTAAATTGTGGGCAAGCACAAAGTTGCAATGCTTATTACTGATTTGCAATTAATATGGTAAACACACTATTTATAATAAAGGAAGAATCTACGAGATAAATACAGTATTAATTCACTTTTGGTTATCAAGAACTGTTTGCAATGAAGAAGGGGGTGGCAAAACCACCTTTTGAAGTATTTGCAACTTATAACTCAAAACACTTTATCCAAAAACAAAACAAACAAACAAACAAACATTTATTTCCATTTTGTACAATGGTTATTCAACATTAATAGTAACTTATAAGTAGACATATAATTAAACTAATAAATAAGAGGGTTAGACATATAGTTAAATTAAATGTAGCTTTCATAGAAAATAATAATGCTGTATTAAAAATGTTAACAATAATGTTAATAATAAAGTAGTAAGTATGACACTAGATACAGGATCGTTATTATCGGCATCATTTCCATATTTGTTTCCTTCCAATGAGAATAATTAGTTCTTAATGAGCAGCAACTATTTGTCCAAAAGAAAACTATATAGTTTGCCTTTGAAAGCTGTGAAGGAGGATGCATTTTTAAGATGCTCTGGAATATTATTCCAGAGTATTGGCCCTTTGATAGTGATCATCTCTGAACCTGCTTCTGTGTTTGTTCTGTGAATAAAGAGCTCACTGCTCTGTCTTGTGTTGGTTCCCCTTATATCCCTGACTGTTTTTAAATCAAATAGCCAGCTAGGATAATGATGGTCCAAAATTTTGAATACAAAAACATAAATAGCATAAGTGACCTTATTTTCTGCCCGCAGCCACCCAAGTTTATTGAGAGCTGGTGTGATGTGGTCATATTTTCTTATTCCTCCCAGGGCAACTCGAGCTGCATAATTAATAAGCTTCTGTATTCTGTTTATCTGAGTCTTAGTGGTAGCTCCCCAAACAGTTGTGCAGTAATTAATGTGACTTAGGGCTAGAGATTCAACAACAGTTATTCGAGTGGTAGTCTCAAAATTGTCTTTTATACGTGATAAGTACATTAATGTTCCTGTAACCTTTTTGCATACTTTATCTATGTGGGAATCAAACAACATGTGGTTATCAAAGTGAATTCCTAGGTTTTTGACTGTTTTGCTAGGTGTAATAATATTGTCGCAAAAATTAATTGTTGTGTTTTCTGGAATTTGTGCTATGTGGAACCTTGAACCAATAAATATGCACTGTGTTTTACTTTCGTTAATTAACAGCCCAAGTTCTTGGAAATAGGTTTTAATTTTTGACAGAGAGTTTTCTGCTCTTAAAGTTAGCTCTGGGAGATTATTAATATCACCACTAAGGAGTAGTTGAGTGTCATCTGCATATTGTACGGCTAGACAGTCAGAAATGAAAGAAGATAGATCATTTACGTAAATGGAGAAGAGGATAGGACCAAGTACTGATCCCTGTGGAACACCATATGATAAATTTTTTGGCACAGAGATAATGTTGTTAAGATGTATGGACTGTTTACGATTAGATAGATACTCGCTAAACCAGCTTGGATCAATATTTAAGTTAATACATTTACTTAAAAGAATTTCATGGTTTACACTGTCGAAGTATATATACTATTCGTAACTTTAAGCAGTGCAGTTTCCGTCGAGAGTTTTGGTCTGAAACCATGTTGGCTAATCGCTAGTAGTCTATTTGATTCTAAATATGACATAAGTTGGCATGCAACAATTTTTTCTAATATTTTAGAGAAAATGGGTAGCAGGGAAATGGGACGATAGTTTGTCACATCTTCTCTGTCCCCCTTTTTATGCAGAGGTATTACATGTGATATTTTCCAAGAGTCAGGAAACCTTTTAGTAACAATGGAAGTGTTCATAATAGTTAGAATATAGGATGCAATTATGGGTAGAGCATCTTTGATGAACTGAAATGGTATACCATCTGAACCATAATAGCCAGAGTTTCTTAGGCTCTTTATGGTAAGAATTAGGGTAGCACAATCGATAGGATTTATCTTAAAGTACTCTCTTGTGTTTTCATTGAAAGAATTGTCATTTAAGCAATTACTCATATTCACTGAGTTGATGTTTTCTTGAGTTTTTTCATATGTAGTTTTGCCAACGTTAGCAAAATAGTTATTAAAGTTATCTGCTTTGTCTTTCAACTCCGTAATATTTTCATAACTTTCTGAGGTACTCTTTTCATTTGGTATCATGCTTCTTATCACTTTTCATGTTGCTACTGTATCATGTCTAGAGTCATTAAATTGTTTTTTGTAAAAGTCTCTTTTACTTACACTGATGAGAGATCTGACACGTTTCTTTTCTGTTTTATAACGTTCTCGGAGAGTCATATCATATCTATTCATTTTTAGCTCTTTTTGTATTTGATTTCTGATTTGCATTGCCTCTTTGATGTCATTAGTTAGCCAGGGGGCTGAGGGGCGGGTTATTTTTCTTGTTACAATGGGTGCACAACTATCTAAGCATTCAAGGAAGACTTTTGTTAAAATCTCAACCTTGCAAATCGACGTTATCTGTGTATTTAATTCTATTAAGTGCATTTGTGTTGTTGATTAATGTTTCACAAAAGATATCAGGGGAGTAATTTTTTAGACACCGGAATGTCTTGAGGAGAGGCTTCCTTTTCGGCTTGTTTATGTTTAGCATAGCAATGTTCAGCTCGTGGTCTGCAATTGGGCAGGGAACTACGTCCCAATAGGGTATACTTTCCACTTTATTTGTTATTATCAGATCTATAAGAGTCCTAGAATTAGGGGTTATGCGGGTCGGTTTTGTCACTATTTGTGTTAACTTCACAGTGTTGATCACCCTTTTCATTTTGTTATCTGCTGAGAGCAAGTCATCATTAAAATCACCAAGTATGTATATGGGTTTATGACGAACACAGATATTTCTGAATGTTTCTAGCAGACGATTGAATGAACTGGTAGGTGCTTTAGGGAGACGGTAAACACACCCTACAATGAAAGATGGAAGTTTCTGATACTGCACAGTGATCCATAAATCTTCGAGCTCCTCAGTTTTTTCTAAACCTGTGGTTATTTCTGATGCACTAAGATAATTTCTAACATAAATACAAACCCCACCCCCTCGGCCATGGTCATTGCGAAATATTTTAAACTCTGGGATATTCACATATTTATTTTCAGTTGTAGGAGGAAGCCAAGTTTCACTTACACAGAGGATGTCTATGTTGCAGTCTTTTGTTAGCATTATTATTTCCTCAAAATGAGCGAGCACGGACTGAGTGTTCACATGTACTAATGTTACATTCTTACCATGTTTCATTGGGGTGGTATCCATAGTCATAGTTGTAGTTTCGATTGTGTGATTCTGCTGGGAATTCATCATTGTAGTGTGTTCTGGGGTTAGCCCATGGATCCTGGTGTCTGTACCTGCCGTTGGATGTGTAACGCTGGTTTGAGTACGTGCCGTGGTATGATCGGGCCTTCCCAAAGTTTGTATGCCTAGGTGAGCGTCTAGGGTTGTAAGAACCATCACTCCATGAGAAGTCTCTTGTGCGTGGACGGCGATAAGAGAGGTTTGTATCGTGTCTCTTTCTGTAGTCTCGCGTATAGGGGATTGTTTCATTAGCTCTTTGCTGTTTATTTTGGTATGACTGTAGTTTGGGATATTTTGTAGAATACCCTGGTTGTGTCCATTGTTTGCCCCCACGAAATGGCTGGACAATTGTGCCTGTAGGCCATTGATTCAGTTTGTAAGGCACATATTCAAATCCTTTCGATATCGTTATTGTGAAGGAAACCCAGTTTGGTTTGCGAGAAAGCTCCTTAATCAAGAAGGAATGCCTTGATTTGTCAATGTATTACGTATCTCTTTCTCAAAGGGGTTGCCAGGAATGCGAATATATATTTGAGCTGTAACCCTTGCACTTGCATTATTGGGCTGTGGCTGTGGGGGAGAGGACTTCGATGGAATGTTTAGAATAGAGACTGCTGCTATTTTGTCTTTTCTGTTTTCTTCATTACTTTGCAGCCTATTGCTGGGTTGGTTATTTGTGCTGGAAGGTGTAATTTGGTTGTCCTGGTTAGTGATAGTTGCTGTGTTGTTAGGAGTAGTGGAGATTGACTCTATATCTTCTTCGCTGTTTTGCAACTCTTTACCAGGTTGGTTGTTTGTGCTGGGAAGAATCTTGTTCTGGTTAGTGCCTGTTGTTGTATTGTTAGGAGTAGTGGGGAAGGACGCTGTTGTTTCATCACTATTTTGTAACCTGTTACTGATTTGATTATTTATGCTAGATGGTGTATTCAGGTTGTCTTGATGACTATCACGTTTATCTGGATCTAAAGCTTCTTCACTACCACTGTCACATTCGTCTCTCAATGCACTGAAGGAATTGTGAGTAGAGACAGAAAACCTAGTTTGCAAAACCTGAGGGTTGTTGATAGAAGGGACATCATCGTTGTTAGGTGACAGCACTGAACTGAAAGGTAGAGATGTTTCTAATAGGAGTTTCAGCCTAGAATTATCTCTTTTAAGTAAGACAATGTCAGATTCTAGCAAACCCACCTTGTGTTGTAAGGCTTTCACCTTTTCAGCATCTGCTTCCAAAATTTTCACCTTATCTGCAAGACTTTCTATCATTCGATGTAGGTCTCCTAGGTCGTGTGTTTTTTTAGACTCTATGGATTTTACAACCGAAGTTTGAGGTTGAAAGAGTTTGTCAAGTTCACCATTCATTGAGATATTCAGGACACTTGCGCTAAAAGTTATTATGTTTATAATTATCTCTTGTTTTAATCGTTTTTTTATGATGTGTTTACCACTGTATTGGGGAAAGAGTTCCACTACCTTCGAAAGCAAAAGTTGACTTGTTTTGTACAGAGTGACTTTTTTAATTTTTTCCAATTCCCTTCTGATGTCCTCACGTGAATATACGAATATTCTGTCCAGAGATGATATAAACACTTCAGGAAAATTATCAGAATTTACACACGGAAGGTCAGAAAGGTCAACATTTTCCGATGAGGACATTCTGGTGTGAATGGGAGGGAAACTGCGGTATGAGGGGAACTGCAGGTTCACCTAAGAAAGGTCCGTTTTAGGTCGGTCGCGAGAGGTTGTGGTTGAAATCGGTAACACTGGGAGAGACACTCTCAACGGTTTCTGATATGTTATAAGATTATAATGAATTTTCTTTGTATCTTTTTAAACACTAAAGTTGTAATAATCACTCTGACTTAAATTTGAAGATTTATATTTCAGTATGCTTTCGTTAATATTATAGCTGTGCATTTAAACTCTGTCACTTGATAAACGCAATATTATCGGGAGCTCAATGCATACACGTCCTTTCAACCAAGGAACAGCACTTGAAAAAAAAAAAATTAGCAAGATAAATACAGTATGCGTTCATTAGATTATGGTTAACAGGAAATATTTGCAAAGCCAACAGGGCAAAATTACCTTTTAATTATTTGCAGTTTAACACGTTAGTTAAATGATTAATTATTTGCAATTTATATAGCAAATAGCTTTATTCACCAGTAATTGACGTAAAACACTTTATTTACAATGATAGAAAGGGGTGAAATGAAATTAGAATTTGTTAGGAGAAGGGATAGATTTTTACGGGCTCATAACCAGTCTTCAGAGGATGAGATTTTCATTTATCACATTCAGTTAAAAGAAACTTCTTAGCAATGTATATCAGCTGTAATTTCCAGGTTAAGGAGTTAACTTTGGCAAGTGAGATTCCAGTTAGGTAATTATAAAATTTCGTTTGTATGGGAATGGAATCTGCGAAAAAATTCGTAGGATTTAGCCAGTAACAAATGTAACTAATTCTCGAAATGCCAATTTGCTTGCCCCACGAGCTTTACCATACAGTTTTTCCTAAGGGCTTCAGAATACTAAGGGTTGAAAGATCTGAGAGGACTGGTGGAGGGATAGCACTGCTCATAAGTGAAAGGATTCAAGTCGAAGAAATAAACTTGGCTATAGAAAGTGAGTTCAAGGAATTTCTTGTTGCTCGCATAAATACTGGGTCAGAGAGCATTATAATAACTGTTGTATGCAACCCACCAAGAACCAGAATAGGCTTGAAGTTTATGAGGAAAGTCATATAAGTACTATTGAAGTCATAAACTCAGTTGTTATGATGGCACGGGAAAAAAAATGTAGGATTTTGATTATGGGAGACTTTAATCATAAAGCGATAGATTGGATAAATCTTGACCCACACAGAGAGAGATCTAGGAGTAAACATACTGGCAGATTTGTCTCCAGAAATACATATAAATGGCATAGTAAGGGCAGCATATGCATTCTTATCAAATGTAAGGGTAGCCTTCAGGCACATGGACAAGGAAATGTTCAGAAATATTTATGTAACCTATGTGAGGCCAAAACTCGAATATGCAGCCCCCTTTTGGAATCCGCACTTGAAAAAGCACATAGCTAAGCTTGAAAAAGTTCAAAGACATGCCACGAAACTGGTGCCAGAAATACGCAATCTCAGTTATGATGAGAGGCTGAGGGAATTAGACTTACCATCACTCGAAGCTAGAAGATTGAGGGGGGATATGGTGACAGTCTTTAAATTCCTTCATGGTTATGATAGAGTGGATAGGGATCGATATTTTAATATGGCTGGCTCTAGAACTAGAGGTCATAGTTTGAAGCTTCGAAGATACGAGCTTTGGGCTCTTTCCCGTAAACACAATTAGGTAATCACAATTAGGTAATCACTCATTCGGGGCAAGATTCCTAGACTGCGTACAAGGGAATTTCCTACACCAACATGTAATGGAACCAACAAGGGCCAGGGGTGGGAATGAGCCATCACTACTTGATCTAGTATTCACATATAAAGAAGTGTCTCACACACTACCCTTCTCTGTTGGGGTCCTTGGTACTAAGGGTATCTAAGGTTCCCTCCCATTAAGCGGGAGAACGGGTGGAAACATTGATACTAAGTGCTTAGTGGAAAACTTTACCATAATTTCCCTAAATCTGAAATCCTGCAGAGTATTGTGAGTACAAAACTTATATTTGTTGTATGCCGAGACTGTCCAAAATATTAAAGGAAAAAAAATTGAGAACATTTTTCGTGAGGGGAGAGAGAAGCTGCCGTCCAGTTCTGCCTTGAAGGAAATTTAGAAGAGTTGCCAGAGGTGAAGCCATCACATCACATTACCTAATTTTATGTGTAAACTGGGGAAAGCTCTTAAGCCGTTTACCTGATCCTGTGGTTCCATATATTGTTAAAATCAGTATCCTTCCCATTTATATTAACTTGTTAGTTAGTTTGATACACGAAATAATTGAATAAGTAAAAAAAAAAAAATATCCACCTGTCAACAGTACTGAGTTAAGTTGCCAAGTAGTACAGCTGTCTTATTTTCTTCATTTTTTGTTTTTGCTTTTCTTTTAGCTTTCTCTTTTACTATTTTGTTTTTATTTTGTATATATATTGAGTTAAATGTAAAGTCTAATCTTGTGATAACATACCTTGTTTAGCAAGTGAGTTTATCAGTTAGGAAGAATATATAGCAGAAACAGGTGGGTGCCACCCCAGACACAGGTTCGAATTTTTCCTTCAGGTTTGACTTTTGTTTTGTTGCATTTTTTTTTCTTTTTCTTTTTATCCTTAAATTACCATGGTCAAGTTTTTAAGTTAAGATGTGTGTTACCAGAAAAGAGATAAACTGAGTCACTAAATAGCACTTATATGGAGATATAAAAATTCTGTGTGAAGCTTAATTAAAAGTTTTTCTCTTTTTTTTCCTCTTTCTCGTCTTCTTTCTATATTCTGTGAGAGGGAGAACATAAAAATGACGCCATCTCTGTCCCAAACCTCTCCCATCCATGGGTCGGCAGGAGGGGTAGCCATCAGGAGACTCAAACAGAAAATCAAGAATTTAGAGGAAATGGTTATAAGCCTTGATGATAAAATTCAGAATATGGATGGAGAAATGAAAGACAATGAAACACTCAGAGAGCAAATAAGATCTTTGGAGGAAGCAAATAAAGCACAAGGGCAGGAGAGAAAGGAACTAGAAAAAAGAATAAAGAAGCTGGAAGGGGAAAAGAGTCAACTAGAATCTACAATTTCTATACAAGAAGATAAAAACAAACAGCTGAATGACAACCTAAAGGAATTAGATGTTAGTTCACTGCTCTCTTCTGAGAGAGACGAGATTGCTGCTTGGAATGTCCAGATTAAGGAAAACATTGAACAGTTCAGAAAAGAGTTCCAGGAGCTGAATAGGGAAAATGATGCCATGAAAACTTCCTTTGCTGATGCACTAAAGGGGAATGTGGCAGTAAAAGAGGCTGTAAAGGTGGTGGCACTGGAAAACATACAAACAGTTGACTATAAAGAGACAGTAATCGAAAAAATGAAAGACGTTGTGATGGAAAGGGCAAACCCACTCATCAGACAGGCACTTGATAAGGAGAAGACAGTGGTAATCTCAGGCATAAGTGAGTCCCAGGAGCCAACATGGCAGGGGAGACTTGAAGAAAATAAAGCTAGGGTTGTAGACCTGATAAGAAAGCTTGGAGTAGTATGTGGTCCTGAGGATATTGTAAACATACACCAACTAGGTAAATATTCGAGGGAAGGAAAGCCGAGACCAACAAAAGTAACCTTTGAGAGAGGGGAAACATGTAGGGAAATATTGTTGAGAAAAAAAAGTCTAAAAGACCTTCAAGAATTCAAAGAAGTGTTCGTTAGACGATACAGAACACAGGAAGAGATGGGAAAGATCAAAAACTTGTTGCAAGAGGCAAGAAGGTTAAATGATGAAAGAAATGAAGAAGAGAAGAAAAATTTTCATTACAGAGTTCTTCCAGACAAAGGGGAGATAAAGAAGATAAAGACAGAAGATCAGGGGATGGGGCCTCATTAAGATTGTTATACACAAATGCTGATGGATTAGCTGGTAAGGCAGTAGAATTAAAAGATAGGATTCACAACAGTAAGGCAGATATAGTAGCAATTACAGAGAATAAGTTGAGTGAGGACATAAACAGTGTCACAGTTTTTCCTAAGGGTTTCAGAATACTAAGGGTTGAAAGATCTGAGAGGACTGGTGGAGGGATAGCACTGCTCATAAGTGAAAGGATTCAAGTCGAAGAAATAAACTTGGCTATAGAAAGTGAGTTCAAGGAATTTCTTGTTGCTCGCATAAATACTGGGTCAGAGAGCATTATAATAACTGTTGTATACAACCCACCAAGGAACCAAAATAGGCTTGAAGTTTATGAGAAAAGTCATGTAGGTACTATTGAAGTCATAAACTCAGTTGTTAACATGGCACGGGAAAAAAAATGTAGGATTTTGATTATGGGAGACTTTAATCATAAAGAGATAGATTGGATAAATCTTGACCCACACAGTGGTGAGGACTCATTTGGGGCAAGATTCCTAGATTGCGTACAAGGGAATTTCCTACACCAACATGTAATGAACCAACAAGGGCCAGGGGTGGGGATGAGCCATCACTACTTGATCTAGTGTTCACAGATAATGTGTTGGATATTGAAAAAATTGAGTATGAACCACCAATTGGAAAGAGTGACCACTGTGTGTTGTTGATGGAGTATATCATTGAAGATATTCTTCCTGAGAGTAGAGGCACTGAGGACATGAGGAGGAACTATCCGAAAGGAGATTACATCAAAATGAATGAGCTTTTTGCAGTTATTGACTGGAGAACCTTATTTTACAAGAAATGCATGACATCTTTTGTGAGAAATATGGGAAGATAGTAGATTGCTGCATACCTGTCACCAAAGTAGGTGTAATTCATGCCAGAGAGAAATGGTTCAATAATGGGTGTAAAAGAGCTAAGGCGTGGAGAGACAAATGCTGGAAAAGGTATAGGAGGAGAAAAAACATAAATGCTTGGCAAACCTACAAAAGAGCAAGAAATGACTACCTAAGTAAAAAGAGAGAGGCAGAGAGAGACTATGAGAGGGACATCACCAGGAAGGCTAAAGAAAATCCCAAGCCTTTCCACAGCTTTATCAGAGGAAAACTGAAGGTAAAAGAACAGGTTTTAAGGCTAAAGAGAGCGGATGGAAGCATCACTGAGACGGATGAAGAGATCTGCAAAGAATTGAACAAGGAGTTTCAGTCAGTATTTACAGTAGAAAATACCCCACCCCCTCAGATTGCAGAGATAGAAGCTCAAGGGCCGGTATTAGAGAACATCAACCTTACAGCCACAGAGGTATGCAAAGCGCTGATGGATTTAGATGTTCATAAAGCTACAGGTCCTGATGACATATCCCCTCATGTGCTTAAAAAATGCGCAAACACAATATCAGTGGCACTAAGTATCATATTTAAGGAGTCACTGGAGTCGGGGGAGATTCCAAGATGCTGGAAACAAGCAAATATGATACCTATCTTCAAAAAGAGAAAGAGGGATACGGCTCTGAACTATAGACTGGTTTCCTTGACCAGCATAGTTTGCAAAGTTATGGAGAAACTACTAAGGAAACATATCTCTCTTCACTTGGAATCCTTCAACTTTTTGTCAGTGAGGCAACATGGCTTCAGAGAAGGTAGATCAACAGTAACAAACTTATTAGAATTTTATGATGAGGTAAGCCAAATCTTACAGGAAAGAGAGGGCTGGGCAGATTGCATATTCCTAGACTTCCAGAAAGCGTTTGACACTGTTCCACATGGGAGACTTATATTAGGAAGCTGCAATCAATGGCTAGAATAGGTGGAAATGTTTTGGAATGGATAAAAACTTACTTAGAAGGAAGGGAACAGAGAGTTAGAGTAAGACACTCAGTGTCTGAATGGAGAAGAGTTAGTAGTGGAGTTCCACAGGGTTCAGTTTTAGGGCCACTTTTGTTCCTTGTATATGTAAATGACCTACCAGAGTCTGTAAATTCATTCATGAATATGCTTGCAGATGATGCAAAGATTGTGAAGAAAGTAAAAAACGAAAACAAGGGTAGAGAACTTCAGGAGGATCTAAATAATCTGCATGAGTGGTCAGAAAAGTGGCTAATGAAATTCAATACTTCAAAATGTAAGGTAATGAGAATGGGTACAAGTGCAAGAAGGCCCAAGCTTGACTACTCGGTGGCTGGAGTACAACTTCAAGAGACAGAAAATGAGAGAGATCTAGGAGTAAACATACTGGCAGATTTGTCTCCAGAAATACATATAAATGGCATAGTAAGGGCAGCATATGCATTCTTATCAAATGTAAGGGTAGCCTTCAGGCACATGGACAAGGAAATGTTCAGAAATATTTATGTAACCTATGTGAGGCCAAAACTCGAATATGCAGCCCCCTTTTGGAATCCGCACTTGAAAAAGCACATAGCTAAGCTTGAAAAAGTTCAAAGACATGCCACGAAACTGGTGCCAGAAATACGCAATCTCAGTTATGATGAGAGGCTGAGGGAATTAGACTTACCATCACTCGAAGCTAGAAGAGTGAGGGGGGATATGGTGACAGTCTTTAAATTCCTTCATGGTTATGATAGAGTGGATAGGGATCGATATTTTGATATGGCTGGCTCTGGAACTAGAGGTCATAGTTTGAAGCTTCGTAAGAAAACTTCTTTGCAGGATGTAAGGAAATACTTTTTCAGTGTAAGAGTAGTTGATAATTGGAATTGGCTAAGCGAGGAGGTAGTTAATGCTATCTCAATCCATAGTTTTAAGGACAGGTATGATAAGTATCACTAAGTATAAAATGGAACCGATCAGGAGACGGGAAGATACGAGCTTTGGGCTCTTTCCCGTAAACACAATTAGGTAATCACAATTAGGTAATCACATACATATAAAGGTTCTTTGTTCGCAGAGGCGCTGTAATTTTTAGTGTCTCAGATGTCTCTCTCTTTTACAGCCGGCCTAAATAATGAATTACGCATTATAGATATGAATATACTTGTGTACTTGATATAAATGAATAGGTATACATACTTCGTCCACACACACTTCAGAATATTAATGGTTGAAAGATCTGAGAGGACTGAAGGAGGAATAGCACTGCTCATAAGTGAAAGGATTCAGGTTGAAGAAATAAACTTGGCTATTGAAAGTGAGTTCAAGGAATATCTTGTTGCTCACATAAATACTGGGTCAGAGGGCATTATAATAACTGTTGTATATAGCCCACCAAAGAACCAACATAGGCTAGAAGTTTATGAGGAAAGTCATATAGGTACTAGTGAAGTCATAAACTCAGTTGTTAACATGGCATGGGAGAGAAAATGTAGGATTTTGATTATGGGAGATTTTAATCATAAAGTGATATATTACATAAATCTTGACCCACACAGTGGTGAGGACTCATTTGGGGCTAGATGCCTAGATTGCGTACAAGGGAATTTCCTACACCAACATCTACTGGAACCAAAGAGGGCTAAGGGTAGGGATGAGCCATCACTACTTGATCTAGTATTCACAGATAATGTGTTGGATATTGAAAAAATTGAGTATGAACCACCAATTGGAAAGAGTGACCACTGTGTGTTGTTGATGGAGTATATCATTGAAGATATTCTTCCTGAGAGTAGAGGCACTGAGGACATGAGGAGGAACTATCCGAAAGGAGATTACATCAAAATGAATGAGCTTTTTGCAGTTATTGACTGGAGAACCTTATTTTACAACAAATCTGTACAAGAAATGTATGACATCTTTTGTGAGAAATATGGGAAGATAGTAGTTAGCTGCATACCTGTCACCAAAGTAGGTGTAATTCATGCCAGAGAGAAATGGTTCGATAATGGGTGTAAAAGAGCTAAGGAGTGGAGAGACAAATGCTGGAAAAGGCATAGGAGGAAAAAAACATAAATGCCTGGCAAACCTACAAAAGAGCAAGAAATGACTACCTAAGTAAAAGGAGAGAGGCAGAGAGAGACTATGAGAGGGACATCACCAGGAAGGCTAAAGAAAATCCCAAGCTTTTCCACAGCTTTATCAGAGGAAAACTGAAGGTAAAAGAACAGGTTTTAAGGCTAAAGAGAGCGGATGGAAGCATCACTGAGACGGATGAAGAGATCTGCAAAGAATTGAACAAGGAGTTGCAGTCAGTATTTACAGTAGAAAATACCCCACCCCCTCAGATTGCAGTGATAGAAGCTCAAGGGCCGGTATTAGAGAACATCAACCTTACAGCCACAGAGGTATGCAAAGCGCTGATGGATTTAGATGTTCATAAAGCTACAGGTCCTGATGACATATCCCCTCATGTGCTTAAAAAATGCACAAACACAATATCAGTGGCACTAAGTATCATATTTAAAAAGTCACTGGAGTCGGGGGAGATTCCAAGATGCTGGAAACAAGCTAATGTGATGCCTATCTTCAAAAAGGGAAGGAGGGATACGGCTCTTAACTATAGGCCAGTTTCATTGACCAGCATAGTTTGCAAAGTTATGGAGAAACTACTAAGGAAACATATCTCTCTTCACTTGGAATCCTTCAACTTTTTGTCAGGGAGGCAACATGGCTTCAGAGAAAGTAGATCAACAGTAACAAACTTATTAGAATTTTATGATGAGGTAAGCCGAATCTTACAGGGAAGAGAGGGCTGGGCAGATTGTATATTCCTAGACTTCCAGAAAGCGTTTGATACTGTTCCACATGGGAGACTTATATTAGGAAGCTGCAATCAATGGCTAGAATAGGTGGAAATGTTTTGGAATGGATAAAAACTTACTTAGAAGGAAGGGAACAGAGGGTTAGAGTAAGACACTCAGTGTCTGAATGGAGAAGAGTTAGTAGTGGAGTTCCACAGGGTTCAGTTTTAGGGCCACTTTTATTCCTTGTATATGTAAATGACCTACCAGAGTCTGTAAATTCATTCATGAATATGTTTGCAGATGATGCAAAGATTGTGAAGAAAGTAAAAAACGAGAACAATGGTAGAGAACTTCAGGAGGATCTAAATAATCTGCTGAGTGGTCAGAAAAGTGGCTAATGAAATTCAGTACTTTAAAATGTAAGGTGATGAGAATGGGTACAAGTGCAAGAAGGCCCAAGCTTGACTACTCGGTGGCTGGAGTACAACTTCAAGAGACAGAAAATGAGAGAGATCTAGGAGTAAACATACTGGCAGATTTGTCTCCAGAAATACATATAAATGGCATAGTAAGGGTAGCATATGCATTCTTATCAAATGTAAGGGTAGCCTTCAGGCACATGGACTAGAAAATGTTCAGAAATATTTATGTAACCTATGTGAGGCCAAAACTCGAATATGCAGCCCCCTTTTGGAATCCGCACTTGAAAAAGCACATAGCTAAGCTTGAAAAAGTTCAAAGACATGCCACGAAACTGGTGCCAGAAATACGCAATCTCAGTTATGATGAGAGGCTGAGGGAATTAGACTTGCCATCACTTGAAGCTGGAAGAGTGATGGGGGATATGGTGACAGTCTTTAAATTCCTTCATGGTTATGATAGAGCGGATAGGGATCGATATTTTGATATGGCTGGCTCTAGAACTAGAGGTCATAGTTTGAAGCTTCGTAAGAAAACTTCTTTGCAGGATGTAAGGAAATACTTTTTCAGTGTAAGAGTAGTTGATAATTGGAATTGGCTAAGCGAGGAGGTAGTTAATGCTATCTCAATCCATAGTTTTAAGGACAGGTATGATAAGTATCACTAAGTATAAAATGGAACCGATCAGGAGACGGGAAGATACGAGCTTTGGGCTCTTTCCCGTAAACACAATTAGGTAATCACAAATAGGTAATCACTATCCCTCACCTTGTTTGTGCCAGATGAACTCCTGTGAAGATGCCACATAAATAAGGTTTGAAATAAACTTGACTGCTCAGGCGAGATGCTGCCTCTGTTATGTTTGGCTGCCAGATGAGGACGCTTCAATATCCCTCCTGGTGACGTCATTTATAGGATATATTTCTAGAGCAGTAACTGGGTCTTATATCATTTAAGGACTACTTTAGTGGTGATCCCTGGCAGGCAATTATAGCAGAGATGCAAGGGAGAGACAGTATTTTAGGTGCAACAAGTGGAAGCAAATAAAATAAAACGAGAATAATAATGGAAAGTTAGGTTACTGGTAAACAATCTCTAGAACATTCTTTGTGTTGTAGGAGACGGAATTTAAGTACTCAAATAATAAAGAAGCTACTGATATATATCTAGACAGGCTAATGACATAACAGCAAGGTCAAATTTATAACAAAATAATCAGCAAGAGCTAATTTATCATAAGAAAATTGTAAAGAAAACGTATCTGATAGGTTCACTGAAAAGGTGGAAAGGTAGGAGCAGCCTTTATATCGGGACTCTGCTTCTACACGTACAAGAATAGTATATAAGATATATTTAAAATTAGCTATAAGCTAAGATAATCATAATCTGCAAAAGTCAAGGAGTGGGAATTATTTTTTGTTAGAAAAATGATAGTTAAGTTACTAAATTAACTAATTAGGCATCTAACAGCCTCTGGTGACTTTGAGCAAAACACTCTGTCACAATATCCTTTTGGATAGTTCCTCTTCTTGTCCTCAGTGCCTTTGCTTACAGGCAGATAATTTTCGATGATATACTATATCAAGAACACACAGTGGTCACTCTTTCCAACTGGTGGTTCATACTAAATTTTTTTCAATACCAACACATTATCTGCAAATAATAGATCAAGCAGCAATGGCTCATCCCCACCCCCTGGCGCTCGTTGGTTCCAGCACATGTTGGTGTGAGAAATTCCCTTGTTCGCAATCTAAGAATCTTGCCCCAAATGAGTCCTCCCTAAAGTATGGGGAGGAAAAACTGTGAGACTGTTTATGTCCTCACTTAACTTAGTGTCTGTTACCGCTACTATATCTGCCTTACGGTTGCAAATCCTATCCTTTCATTCTCCTACCTTACTAGCTATTCCATCAGCATTTGTGCACAGTGTGCTTTACACTTTGAGAATTGGCGTCATAATTGGCGAAATTGAATAACTATCCCTAATCATTTTGGAATTTTGGGAGGATTGTCTCATGATACTCTTTACAGAGTAAAGAGTTTGTTGCATTATGGAAACATATTAAAGATGGTGGTTTCTTCAATAACATACGCATATTAACTGTTTACATGTTCTTTTATGTTTTCTTTGCTCTCTCAATATGCAGGATGAATCTGATGCCTTGCAACATCTTCGGGAATGGGTTCAACGTAATTGCATTCTATATCAAACAGAACTTGTCATAGCTTATGATACACTTGTTGTTGTTTATCTAGAAAGATGTCATCAAATGCTCACAGTGATATTTGGAAAATATGATAGAGAATATGAAGAATATGTCGAGGATAAGCCCCTAAATAGTTATTCTGAAGAGGAAGATATGGAATATGGAAACATTGCTAAAACAGTAAATGAGATTAGCTTAGCTGTCCTAAAACGGATATGTGAGGTAGGAGCTATTGAGACTATTAGAGCTCCCAGTTCCGAGAGCTCAAGCTTCCCAAGAGGACAACCCACACCTAGATTTCCTGAAATGAAAATATCAGTTCTCTGGAAACTATGATGAATGGAACGAGTTTTGGTATATGTTTGATAGCTTAGTACATAGCACTTCTATGTCAGTTGAGATAAAGTTTATCATCTTAAGGAATGCCCTAAAAGAAGATGCCATAGAGATCATAAGGGATATCCTGTTGCTAGTGAGAGGTATAATGAATGCATTCAACAGTTGGAAGCTGTTTATGTCAGCAAGGACAGGATTGTACGAATTTTTTTTAGGAAACTGGTGAAGTTACCAACACTCTCTTCTAATTATTAATCGTTTTTTAAACTCAAGCAAGAAGTAGAAGCCATGACTTGAGGTCAAAAATTATAATTACATGAAAAGCACTGACTAGGTATTTTCAGATCTAGTAACAATGAAACTACCAGAAGATGTAGAGAACTGGATTACCATGAATATTGACAAAAAATATCTTACATTTGAAACCCTCTTGAAGGAACTAAAAAAATGTGTGACTAACTTATTATGAGTCCCTAATTGTGCTTAGGGAAATTGATCCCCATGCTTGTAACTTCCCATTTCCTGGTTGGTTCCATTTTTGTACATAGTGATATTTATCATATTTGTACCTAAAACTATGGATTGAGTTTTCATTAACTACCTCCTCGCTTAGCAAATTCCAATCATCAACTACTCTTGTACTAAAAAAAAAAAAATACTTCCTTATGTCCTGCAAATAAGTTATCTTACAAAGCTTCAAACTATGACCTCTAGTTCTAAAGACAGCCATATCAAAATATCGATCCCTATCCACACTGTCATAATCATGGAGGAATTTAAAAATCATCACCATATTCGCCCTCATTCTTCTAGTTTTGAGTGATGGTAAGTCTAATTCCCTCACCCTCTCCTCATGACTGAGATTGCGTATTTTTGGCACCATTTTCTTGGCATGTTTCTGAACTTTTTTCAGCTTATTTATGTGTTTTATCAAGTGTGGACTTCAAAATGGGGGCTAGCATAGGTTACAAAAATATGTCTTAACATTTCCTTGTCTGTGTGCCTGAAGGTTTCCCTTTTATTAGTTAAGAGAGCATATGCTGACTTACTATGCCATTTATATGCATTTCCGGAGACAAATCGGCCAGTAAGTTTACTCCTGTATCTTTCAAATTCTTCTTATCAAATGCCTTCTGGAAGTCTAAGAATCTACAATCTGCCTAGCCCTCTCTTTTCTGTAAGATTCGGCTTACCTCATCATAAAGTTTCAATAAGTTTGTTAATGTTGATCTTCCTTCTCTGAAGCCATTATCTCATCAACCCAATTAAGAACCATCAACATTTCCTTACCATAATTTTTAACATATAAACAATGATCTGCACGAGACTGATTTAAACCCCTTGAAATGAAAAAAGTTATAAATAACATTATTCCACATACGACCACTTTGTTTAAGACCATAAAGTTACTTTTTAAGCCTGCAGTACAATATTTCACCATCTTTGTTTTTCACTTCATAACCTTTAGGGGTCTGTATATAAATGTCATGGTCAATAGGAGCATTCAAATATGCAATCTTAACATCCATTTGTTAAACTCTGATTTTCAAGCTTGCTGCAACTTGAATGAATGTTCTCAGAGTTGTCATCTTTGGTGTTGGGACAAAAGTTTCTTCATAGTCCACAGATTTATCTTGAGTAAAGCCATTAGCTACAAATCTAGCCTTGAACTTTTCACCATCTGCAACTGGTTTAGTGCATAAAATTCCACCTGCTACCAATTACTTATTTGGCCTTCAGTAATGACTGCATTTCTTCGTCCGTTGCATTCTTCCAATTTCTTGAATCAGGAAATGATACAGCCTCTTTATATGTACTTGGTATTTCTCGAACAGTTGCCGATAACAGTGGTGGATTAAAGCTTCATGTGTTACATTAGTCACATAATCACTCAAGTAGAGTGGCGTGTTTTGTTCACGTGACGGATATCTTCTTTGATGCTTTTCAGTTTCATTGGGATCACTGGATACTTCAGTTTCATTGGTGACATCACGTGCTTCAGATGTTATCTTTTCATATTCAGGAATTTCAATGATTTGAGATTCACTAGTTTTCTGCATCTGAAAAATTTTCTTTGAAATTTGACTGGTGAATATGACATTCCTTACTTTTCTGACACTCTGTGTAGAAGGAAAATATACTAGATATGCAGGACTCTCTGAATCATATCCAAAAAGCACTCCTTCTTTGCACTTTGGATCCAGCTTTCCAGCTCCACTGTCATGTGATTACCTAATTGCGATTACCTAATTGTGTTTACGGGAAAGAGCCCAAAGCTCGTATCTTCCCGTCTCCTGAATGGTTCCATTTTATACTTAGTGATACTTATCATACCTGTCCTTAAAACTATGGACCGAGATAGCATTAACTACCTCCTCGCTTAGCCAATTCCAATTATCAACCACTCTTACACTGAAAAAGTATTTCCTTACATCCTGCAAAGAAGTTTTCTTACGAAGCTTCAAACTATGACCTCTAGTTCTAGAGCCAGCCATATCAAAATATCGATCCCTATCCACTCTATCATAACCATGAAGGAATTTAATGACTGTCACCATATCCCCCCTCAATCTTCTACCTTCGAGTGATGGTAAGTCTAATTCCCTCAGCCTCTCATCATAACTGAGATTGCGTATTTCTGGCACCAGTTTCGTGGCATGTCTTTGAACTTTTTCAAGCTTAGCTATGTGCTTTTTCAAGTGTGGATTCCAAAAGGTGGCTACATATTCGAGTTTTGGCCTCACATAGGTTACATAAATTTTTCTGAACATTTCCTTGTCCATGTGCCTGAAGGCTACCCTTACATTTGATAAGAATGCATATGCTGCCCTTACTATGCCATTTATATGTATTTCTGGAGACAAATCTGCCAGTATGTTTACTCCTAGATCTCTCTCATTTTCTGTCTCTTGAAGTTGTACTCCAGCCACCGAGTAGTCAAGCTTGGGCCTTCTTGCACTTGTACCCATTCTCATTACCTTACATTTTGAGGTATTGAATTTCATTAGCCACTTTTCTGACCATTCATGCAGATTATTTAGATAATCCTGAAGTTCTCTACCATTGTTCTCGTTTTTTACTTTCTTCACAATCTTTGCATCATCTGCAAACATATTCATGAATGAATTTACAGACTCTGGTAGGTCATTTACATATACAAGGAACAAAAGTGGCCCTAAAACTGAACCCTGTGGAACTCCACTACTAACTCTTCTCCATTCAGACACTGAGTGTCTTACTCTAACCCTCTGTTCCCTTCCTCCTAAGTAAGTTTTTATCCATTCCAAAACATTTCCACCTATTCTTGCCATTGCTTGCAGCTTCCTAATAAGTCTCCCATGTGAAACAGTGTCAAACGCTTTCTGGAAGTCTAGGAATATGCAATCTGCCCAGCCCTCTCTTTCCTGTAAGATTCGACTTACCTCATCATAAAATTCTAATAAGTTTGTTACTGTTGATCTACCTTCTCTGAAGCCATGTTGCCTCACTGACAAAAAGTTGAAGGATTCCAAGTGAAGAGAGATATGTTTCCTTAGTAGTTTCTCCATAACTTTGCAAACTATGCTGGTCAAGGAAACTGGCCTATAGTTAAGAGCCGTATCCCTCCTTCCCTTTTTGAAGATAGGTATCACATTTGCTTGTTTCCAGCATCTTGGAATCTCCCTTGACTCCAGTGACTTTTTAAATATGATACTTAGTGCCACTGATATTGAGTTTGTGCATTTTTTAAGCACATGAGGGGATATGTCATCAGGACCTGTAGCTTTATGAACATCTAAATTCATCAGCGCTTTGCATACCTCTGTGGCTGTAAGGTTGATGTTCTCTAATACCGGCCCTTGAGCTTCTATCTCTGCAATCTGAGGGGGTGGGGTATTTTCTATTGTATATACTGACTGAAACTCCTTGTTCAATTCTTTGCAGATCTTTTAATCCGTCTCAGTGATGCTGCCATCCGCTCTCTTTAGCCTTAAAACCTGTTCTTTTACCTTCAGTTTTCCTCTGATAAAGCTGTGGAAAAGCTTGGGATTTTCTTTAGCCTTCCTGGTGATGTCCCTCTCATAGTCTCTCTCTGCCTCTCTCATCTTACTTAGGTAGTCATTTCTTGCTCTTTTGTAGGTTTGCCAAGCATTTATGTTTTTTCTCCTCCTATACCTTTTTCAGCATTTGTCTCTCCACTCCTTAGCTCTTGTACACCCATTATCGAACCATTTCTCTCTGGCATGAATTACACCTACTTTGGTGATAGGTATGCAGCAATCTACTATCTTCCCATATTTCTCACAAAATTTATGAGGAAAGTCATATAGGTACGATTGAAGTCATAAACTCAGTTGTTAACATGGCGCGGGAGAAAAAATGTAGGATTTTGATTATGGGAGACTTTAATCATAAAGAGATAGATTGGATAAATCTTGACCCACACAGTGGTGAGGACTCCTTTGGGGCAAGATTCCTAGATTGCGTACAAGGGAATTTCCTACACCAACATGTAATGGAACCAACAAGAGCCAGGGGTGGGGATGAGCCATCACTACTTGATCTGGTGTTCAAAGATAATGTGTTGGATATTGAAAATATTGAGTATGAACCACCAATTGGAAAGAGTGACCACTGTGTGTTGTTGATGGAGTATATCATTGAAGACATTCTTCCTGAGAGTAGAGGCACTGAGGACATGAGGAGGAACTATCAGAAAGGAGATTACATCAAAATGAATGAGCTTTTTGCAGTTATTGACTGGAGAACCTTATTTTACAACAAATCTGTACAAGAAATGTATGACATCTTTTGTGAGAAATATGGGAAGATTGTAGATTGCTGCATACCTGTCACCAAAGTAGGTGTAATTCATGTCAGAGAGAAATGGTTCGATAATGGGTGTAAAAGAGCTAAGGAGTGGAGAGACAAATGCTGGAAAAGGAATAGGAGGAGAAAAAACATAAATGCCTGGCAAACCTACAAAAGAGCAAGAAATGACTACCTAAGTAAAAGGAGAGAGGCAGAGAAAGATTATGAGAGGGACATCACCAGGAAGGCGAAAGAAAATCCCAAGCTTTTCCACAGCTTTATCAGAGGAAAACTGAAGGTAAAAGAACAGGTTTTAAGGCTAAAGAGAGCGGATGGAAGCATCACTGAGACGGACGAAGAGATCTGCAAAGAATTGAACAAGGAGTTTCAGTCAGTATTTACAGTAGAAAATACCCCACCCCCTCAGATTGCAGTGATAGAAGCTCAAGGGCCGGTATTAGAGAACATCAACCTTACAGCCACAGAGGTATGCAAAGCGCTGATGGATTTAGATGTTCATAAAGCTACAGGTCCTGATGACATATCCCCTCATGTGCTTAAAAAATGCGCAAACACAATATCAGTGGCACTAAGTATCATATTTAAGGAGTCATTGGAGTCGGGGGAGATTCCAAGATGCTGGAAACAAGCAAATGTGATACCTATCTTCAAAAAGGGAAGGAGGGATACGGCTCTGAACTATAGACCAGTTTCCTTGACCAGCATAGTTTGCAAAGTTATGGAGAAACTACTAAGGAAACATATCCCTCTTCACTTGGAATCCTTCAACTTTTTGTCAGTGAGGCAACATGGCTTCAGAGAAGGAAGATCAACAGTAACAAACTTATTAGAATTTTATGATGAGGTAAGCCAAATCTTACAGGAAAGAGAGGGCTGGGCAGATTGCATATTCCTAGACTTCCAGAAAGTGTTTGACACTGTTCCACATGGGAGACTTATTAGGAAGCTGCAATCAATGGCTAGAATAGGTGGAAATGTCTTGGAATGGATAAAAACTTACTTAGAAGGAAGGGAACAGAGGGTTAGAGTAAGACACTCAGTGTCTGAATGGAGAAGAGTTAGTAGTGGAGTTCCACAGGGTTCAGTGTTAGGGCCACTTTTGTTCCTTGTATATGTAAATGACCTACCAGAGTCTGTAAATTCATTCATGAATATGTTTGCAGATGATGCAAAGATTGTGAAGAAAGTAAAAAACGAGAACAATGGTAGAGAACTTCAGGAGGATCTAAATAATCTGCATGAGTGGTCAGAAAAGTGGCTAATGAAATTCAATGCCTCAAAATGTAAGGTAATGAGAATGGGTACAAGTGCAAGAAGGCCCAAGCTTGACTACTCGGTGGCTGGAGTACAACTTCAGGAGACAGAAAATGAGAGAGATCTAGGAGTAAACATTTTGGCAGATTTGTCTCCAGAAATACATATAAATGGCGTAGTAAGGGCAGCATATGCATTCTTATCAAATGTAAGGGTAGCCTTCAGGCACATGGACAAGGAAATGTTCAGAAATATTTATGTAACCTATGTGAGGCCAAAACTCGAATATGCAGCCTACTTTTGGAATCCGCACTTGAAAAAGCACATAGCTAAGCTTGAAAAAGTTCAAAGACATGCCACGAAACTGGTGCCAGAAATACGCAATCTCGGTTATGATGAGAGGCTGAGGGAATTAGACTTGCCATCACTCGAACCTAGAAGAGTAAGGGGGGATATGGTGACAGTCTTTAAATTCCTTCACGGTTATGATAGAGTGGATAGGGATCGATATTTCGATATGGCTGGCTCTAGAACTAGAGGTCATAGTTTGAAGCTTCGGAAGAAAACTTGTTTGCAGGATGTAAGGAAATACTTTTTCAGTGAAAGAGTAGTTGATAATTGGAATTCGCTAAGCGAGGAGGTAGTTAATGCTACCTCAATCCATAGTTTTAAGGACAGGTATGATAAGTATCACTAAGTCTAAAAATGGAACCGATCAGGAGACGGGAAGATACGAGCTTTGGGCTCTTTCCCGTAAACACAATTAGGTAATCACAATTAGGTAATCACATTTCTTGTACAGATTTGTTGTAAAATAAGGTTCTCCAGTCAATAACTGCAAAAAGCTCATTCATTTTGATGTAATCTCCTTTCAGATAGTTCTTCCTCATGTCCTCAGTGCCTCTACTCTCAGGCAGAATATCTTCAATGATATACTCCATCAACAACATACAGTGGTCACTCTTTCCAATTGGTGGTTCATACTCAATTTTTTCAATATCCAACACATTATCTGTGAATACTAGATCAAGTAGTGATGGCTCATCCCCACCCCTGGCCCTCGTTGGTTCCATTACATGTTGGTGTAGGAAATTCCCTTGTACGCAATCTAGAAATCTTGCCCCGAATGAGTCCTCAACACTGTGTGGGTCAAGATTTATCCAATCTATCTCTTTATGATTAAAATCTCCCATAATCAAAATCCTACATTTTTTTCCCACGCCATGTTAACAACTGAGTTTATGACTTCAATAGTACCTGTATGACTTTCCTCATAAACTTCAAGCCTATTCTGGTTCCTTGGTGGGTTATATACAACAGTTATTATAATGCTCTCTGACCCAGTATTTATGCGAGCGACAAGAAATTCCTTGAACTCACTTTCTATAGCCAAGTTTATTTCTTCAACTTGAATCCTTTCACTTATGAGCAGTGCTATCCCTCCACCAGTCCTCTCAGATCTTTCAACCCTTAGTATTCTGAAGCCTTTAGGAAAAACTGTGACACTGTTTATGTCCTCACTCAACTTAGTCTCTGTAATTGCTACTATATCTGCCTTACTGTTGTGAATCATATCTTTTAATTCTACTGCCTTACCAGCTAATCCATCAGAATTTGTGTATAACAATCTTAATGAGGCCCCATCCCCTGATCTTCTGTCATTATCTTCTTTATCTCCCCTTTGTCTGGAAGAACTCTGAAATGAAAATTTTTCTTCTCTTCTTCATTTCTTTCCTCATTCAACCTTCTTGCCTCTTGCAACAAGTTTTTGATCTTTCCCATCTCTTCCTGTGTTCTGTATCGTCTAACGAACACTTCTTTGAATTCTTGAAGGTCTTTTAGACTTTTTTCTCAACAATATTTCCCTACATGTGTCCCCTCTCTCAAAGGTTACTTTTGTTGGTCTCGGCTTTCCTTCCCTCGAATATTTACCTAGTTGGTGCATGTTTACAATATCCTCAGGACCACAAACTACTCCAAGCTTTCTTATCAGGTCTACAACCCTAGCTTTATTTTCTTCAAGTCTTCCCTGCCATGTTGACTCCTGAGATTCGCTTATGCCTGAGATTACCACTGTCTTCTCTTTATCAAGTGCCTGTTTGATGAGTGGGTTTGCCCTTTCCATCACAACGTCTTTCATTTTTTCGATTACTGTCTCTTTATAGTCAACTGTTTGTATGTTTTCCAGTGCCACCACCTTTACAGCCTCTTTTACTGCCACATTCCCCTTTAGTGCATCAGCAAAGGAAGTATTCATGGCATCATTTTCCATATTCAGCTTCTGGAACTCTTTTCTGAACTGTTCAATGTTTTCCTTAATCTGGACATTCCAAGCAGCAATCTCGTCTCTCTCAGAAGAGAGCAGTGAACTAACATCTAATTCCTTTAGGTTGTCATTAAGATGTTTGTTTTTATCTTCTTGTTTATAAATTCTAGTTTCTAGTTGACTCGTTTCCCCTTCCAGCTTCTGTATTCTTTTGTCTAGTTCCTTTCTCTCCTGCCCTTGTGCTTTATTTGCTTCCTCCAAAGATCTTATTTCCTCTCTGAGTGTTTCATTCTCTTTCATTTCTCCATCCATATTCCGAATTTTTTCATCAAGGCTTATAACCATTGCCTCTAAATTCTTGATTTTCTGCTTAAGTCTCCTAATGGCTACCCCTCCTCCCAACCCATGGGTGGGAGAGGTTTGGGACAGAGATGGCTTCATTTTTATGTTCTCCCTCTCACAGAATATAGAAAGAAGAAGAGAAAGAGAAAAAAAAGAGAAAAAAACTTTTATTTAAGCTTCACATGTGATTACCTAATTGTGATTACCTAATTGTGTTTACGGGAAAGAGCCCAAAGCTCGTATCTTCCCGTCTCCTGATCGGTTCCATTTTATACTTAGTGATACTTATCATACCTGTCCTTAAAACTATGGATTGAGATAGCATTAACTACCTCCTCGCTTAGCGAATTCCAATTATCAACTACTCTTACACTGAAAAAGTATTTCCTTACATCCTGCGAAGAAGTTTTCTTACGAAGCTTCAAACTATGACCTCTAGTTCTAGAGCCAGCCATATCAAAATATCGATCCCTATCCACTCTATCATAACCATGAAGGAATTTAAAGACTGTCACCATATCCCCCCTCACTCTTCTACCTTCGAGTGATGGTAAGTCTAATTCCCTCAGCATAACATCTTGTGCAAAATATATCAATTTTGCATAAATTAAATAAATAGTTCTATGTTTCCTCTCTGCTGAGCCATTTTAATGTGGTGACCGTGGTGATGAATATTCCATCTTGATTTTGTTGTCTATACACACAATTCTGAATGCATTACATGTAAATTCAGTACCGTTGTCACACCTGAGACGAAGGATATTTCTATAGGGTGAAATTTCTGCAATAAAGTTATTCAGGGCATGAATTGCATCACTCTTTTCTTTCAGAAAAGAAATCTTGACAGCACTAGAGTAGTCATCCACAAAATTTATATCATATTTATAGCCCTCTCTGGAAACTGGACTAATAGGGCCAACTATATCACAGTGTACTAGGACTAGACATTCTGTAGCACGCTTTCTTGCTTCTCTGCTGATATTATCTGTTATTTTACCAAGTATGCAAGTTATACATTCAAATCTTGAAAGTTCGTTATTTCCATGCCATCTACAACACTTACCAATTTCTTGATATCACTTACATTGCAGTGACCTAAATTTCGCTGCCATTCTTCCAATGTATGCTTTCCTGAAATGCTTTTAACTGTGTGATATTCATCTTTACTTGAATTTTGATCATTTCTCTTGATATAATACAACTTTTTTTTTCAATGATGTTGAAAACTGTTCTATTTTTAATAGTTAGAGTACTTCCTGCAGGACAAAAAGTGATAGTATTACTACTTTTTATACTTTTATTCAGAGAAAAAGTGTCTTGATCAAAACTAGGAATGTACAGCGCATCCTCTTATGTCACTTGTCGCATTACACCATTTCCATTACAAACAACTTCTTGAACAGCCCCAATACCTTTTACAGCATCTCTGCTCTTATGTCCATCAGCAAGCTGTAAACAGCGCAATTCTTTACTGTATGATTCATCAAATGCAGCATCTATTTTCTTGTCATGAATCTCACTACACTCTGTATTAACATGGAAACTACATTCATTTTCAGATAAGCCTACGTTAACACTGCTTGCTGAATTCACATTAGGCCTTTGCTAGGGCCTAGCCTGATTCTGTTTAAACTTTTTGCACTAAAACATTATTCAGTGTTGTGTGATTTACTTTTGTGATATTCACAGTACTTTTATTGCTTGTTTTTCTTATCTTTCACATGAAAACTATAAAATGCAATGTGGCCTATCTTCTTACATATGACACAATTAGGTCTCAACTTCTTTTCTTGATTCTTAGCAGCCATTACACTATCATTCTGTTCAGTTTCTTTCTTCTTAATACCTTCTTGGTTTAACAAAGCCATTTTTAATTCCTCATATTTATATGGTGGATGATGCTGATTAGCTATGTCAACAAAATTTGCAGACTTTTGTGGAAAACCATTCAGGACTACAGTTACAGTTAAAATATCACTTATTTTCTCACCTGCCTCAGTTAGGGTTGCAATAGTCTCCTCTATTTGAGCAAGATAGGCTGATACACTTCTTTCTTCCATCTTACAGTTCATGAACATTCTCCAGCATGTGTGAATTCTTTGACTGGTCTCACGCAAGTAATATTTCCTCAATTCTTTGATGGCTTCAACTCCATCATCTTTGGCTTTCCTTTTGATTGGGCCTAATGAAGTCCTATCTGTCAAATATAATATTTATAATCATGCAAATTTATTTAGTTTCATTTATGCTTTATTTAAGCATCAGCTGGCATCCGTTTTCTTTAGTTTGCAGACCTTCAAATGTTCCTAAATTATTTCACATATGATTTTTTGCACTTTATTCATAGTAATAATTTATTAGGTAATTATTTATACTTTAGTAGTTTATTAGGAAGATTATGAAAATAATATTTATGATTTACTGATGTAAAAGAAAGACTGTTTCTGTCAAATGTTAGAATGCTTTATTTTGTTTATAAGATTGTATTGTTTTTACGAAGAATATAGAGATGAAGAAAAAGGCGGCTGTTTGTTTGAAATCCCGTGCCTTCTTAATTTATGTTATTACTAATAGTGAATATCAGTAATTGATATTATGGTGCCCAGACCCGGGAATTCTTTAGTATCCGGTAAGAACTATTAGTAATATTTTAGCAGCTGTCATCCACTAGAAAATAGATAATGGAGCAGCTTAAGAAGGCTGAGGCAGCAGCAGATGGGTGGTTGACTCGAGTTAGCAAGAAAATAGATAGTTTACTAGCCAGGGATCCACCACCTACCTCTAGTGAGTTAGTAGAAGCCCTAGATGAATTTGATAAAAGACTTATGAAACTAGAAGAAGTGCAAAATCAAATTGAATTAGAAATAGATTCTGATCAATTAGATAGTTATCTAGACCAGGCAGATGCAGCTAGACAGAAGGCTAGGCATACCAGGTTGCAGTGTGCCAATAGACTTGAAGAAATTTCAGTATGTGATAATGACAAGGATTCTACAGTTTCTGGAACATCCTCAGTTCATGCAAGACTACCTAAATTAGAATTGCCTAGATTTATTGGTGAAATTTTCCAGTGGCAGAGTTTCTGGGATCAATTTTCCTCCCATATAGATGATACAGATCTGCCTACTATTAGCAAGTTAACATATCTGTTGTCATTGTTAGACGGTCCTGCTAAGGATGTGGTGGAAGGAGTACCACACACTAGTGCCAGCTATAAGACAGTTGTCGATCTCCTTAAGGAGAGATTTGGAAAACCTGAATGCATTATTCATGCACATGTTCAGGCTCTTCTTTCTCTGCAAGTACCCACAGAGCAAGGTAAGAATTATATTACCCAATTGTGGAGACTTCGTGATGAGGTGATAAAGCATACAAGAAGTTTGGATGCCCTAGGTATTACAGGCAAGCAATGTGAAGTTCTCTTGGCTCCCATAATTGTGCATAGGTTTCCAACTGAGTTGAGATTACTGTGGTCAAGAAATTGTGGTGGGCATGAAAGTGATCTTGATTGGTTGTTAAAATGGCTCAAAAAGGAAATTGAAGTTCTTGAAAGAAGTGAAATGTATAAGAGCCATACCCCAGCTCCTAGGCCTAATGCTAAGAATGAGGAGAAAAAGAAAGTTTTTAGTAAAGAAAATAAAGAAAAGTTGTTCACAGCCTCTGCATTTCATGCAATTTCTCCAACAGAAAACTTAAGTTGTGTTTTTTGTGATAAGAAAAATCATAGATCTGAAAGATGTTTTAATTTCTTAGCATTGGATGGTCAACAGAGGTTTGATAAAATTAAAGAATTAGGTATTTGTTTTAAATGTTTAAATAGTGGCCATATTTCTAGAAAGTGTAAGGTCAAATGTGCCAAGTGTAATGGTAATCATAATGTGACCATGTGTGGCATTAAGTTGAATGAACCAGTAGTCCCCCAAGCAAATACACTGGTAGCAAATGATAACCCAAGTGGGCCCTCTGCAATTGCAATGTTGTTAGGTCACTATAGTAATAAGACTGTGTTACAAACAGCTAAGGTAAAGATAGTAAATAACAAGGGGGACATTATCACTGCTAAGCTGCTCTTTGACAGTGGCTGTGATCGTACCTATGTTAGCAATAAATGTGTAAGTAACTGCAAACCTGATTGGGTCACCAGAACTGAAGCCCCTTATAGTAGTTTTGGTGGCCATGCCTCTAGTAGGGATATACAAAGTAATGTATACAAATTACAGGTTTTAGATGATAAAGGTAAAATTGTTTCCATTTTTACTACAGGTATTCCAAAGATTTGTAACCCACTAGTAAGACCAGTAGTACCAACCCATATTCTAGATGCTTTCCATCATTTAAATTTAGCAGATGATTTTAATGATACTTCTCCTTTAGAATTAGATATTCTTATTGGTTTGGATTACTACTGGAGCCTCATAACCCCAAAGGATGCTGAGCAGGTGGGAGAAACTGTTGCCATGAAATCTGTATTTGGTTGGGTTTTATCTGGAAATATTGGAAAATGCTTAATTTCAGGTATGTCTTCAACATCTGATTTTATGTCTCCCTCTTCCCAGCTCTTATGTATATCTGAGGTATCTGATACTGATGTTTCAAAATTTTGGGATCTAGAAATTGTTGGAATTACTAGTAAAGAATATAAAGAGGATATTGGAGATAAAGTTGTTAAAGAATTTAAGGATAAAATAAAGTTTGTAAATGGCAGGTATGAAGTTCAGTTACCTTGGAAGGATAACAGTGTTAAAGACTTATTGATGAGTAATGAATATCAAGCCATGAAAAGATTAAATAGGCTTTTAGTTAAATTAGATAAGGATAAAAACTTAGAGGCTGAGTATATGAAGGTTTTTGATGAGTATGAGTCTCTGGGAATAATTGAAGAGGTCCCCTTAGGGGAGGTATTGCCACCTGGACCCATTTATTACATGCCCCACAGGCCTGTTGTTAGATTAAATAATAGTAGTACAAAGGTACGTCCAGTTTTTGATGCCTCCACTAAGGGACCATATGGAATCTCCCTAAATGACTGCATGTTAACAGGTCCCTCACTTAATCCAGATTTGGTGGAGATACTGATTAGATTTAGGCGTTGGCCATATGTGGTCACTGCTGATATTACTAAGGCTTTTTTACAAATAAGTGTAAACAGTCAAGATAAGAATGTCCATAGATTTTTGATGCCAGGTAAAAATGGAGTAAGACATATGAGATTTAATAGAGTTGTTTTTGGAAACACCTCTAGTCCCTTTATACTTAATGCTACTGTTAAGTGTCATTTAAGTAAATATTCTGATTGTGAAGTTATTCAAGATTTAAAAAGAGATATGTATGTAGATAATTGGTTCAGTGGAGCTGATAGCATAGAAGAGGTAGCAAGTAGGTATAGCACAGCATATGATATTATGGCTCAAGCTAACATGTCTCTTGAAAAACTTTCATCTAATAGTGTAATGATAGCTTCCAAGTTTAGTGATAAGATACAAATCCTAAGGGATGATGAAGCTAATACTGTATTGGGTCTTAAGTGGTATAATCACACTGATACATTTTCATATTGTGGTCTTAATTATGATTCTCATTTTGAAGTTTCATATACTAAAAGAACAGTTTTGAGTTTAATAGCTAAGGTGTTTGATCCTTGTGGATTTATCAGTCCATTTATCATGTATGCCAAGATTTTATTTCAGGATATTTGGAAATTGGGTGTATCTTGGGATGATAAATTGCCAGAAGATTTGGAAGTTAAGTTTAAGAAATGGGTAGATAGTACCAACTACCTAAGCTCACTAGCCATAAATAGGTGTTATTTTACCAATGTACCTTGGAAGAGTATTGAACATATAGAGATTCATGGATATGGAGATGCCTCTGAAAAAGGTTTTGGGGCATGCGTATACTTAAGAGTTTGTCTTGACGATAGCTGTCAATCTTCACTGGTCATGTCTAAAACTAGAGTGGCTCCAATTAAAAAACTTACCCTTCCTAAATTGGAGCTAATGGGAGCATTACTTTGTGCTAGATTAGTAAGATTTGTTGAAAATGCTCTAGATTTTAAGATCAAACCTAAAATTGCATGTTGGACAGATTCCACTATTACTTTAGGGTGGATAAAGAGTAATTCAGTGATAAAGGATGTGTATGTTGATAACAGAGTAGAGAGATTCAGCAGTTGACACCTCCCAGTCACTGGTACCACTGTAGTGGATTAGATAATCCAGCTGATTTGATGACCAGAGGTCTATTAGCAGAAAAACTAGTAAATAATAACTTCTGGTTTAATGGTCCTAGTAATCTATCAGATCCCAATTTCAGTATTCAAGATAGTGATAACAATAGTGCTGTTAATGAGACTGTGGATCATAAACTTGAAGAAGATAACTTAGCATGTTTAACTGTTCAAACTGTAACTCCCATGTTTGATGTTGAAATATGTAATAATCTTTATAAGTTATTGAGAATTGTTGCATATGTTTTAAGGTTTATAAACAATTGTAGAGCTAAAAGGTTAGGTTTTGGTGTGATGACCAGTAACTTCACCACTGAAGATTTGGATAATGCAAAGAAAAAGTTAATTTATGTTATTCAAAGAGAGGCATTCCCCAGTGAAATCCAAGCTTTATCTAGTCAAAGGTCAGTCCTTAAGAATTGTAAATTGGGAAAATTAGATCCATTTATTGATAATGATGGTTTAGTGAGGATTAAAGGCAGACTTCAGTTTTCTGATTTGAGCTATGATTCAAAACACCCTGTCATTCTTCCCAAAGGACATTTTTCTAAACTTTTAGTACAGTTTCAACATAAATATTTAAAGCATGCTGGTGTAAACAGCATTGTTTCATCATTAAGAACTAGTTTTTTATATATTTGGTTTGAGGAGAATGACTAAAACTGTAGTAAGGGAGTGCTTAAGTTGTTGTAGACATGATAGTCGTCCTTGCAGTCAACCAGCTGCACCATTGCCTGATCTGAGAGTTACTCCGGCCCCCCCTTTTTCAGTTACAGGGATAGATTTTGCTGGTCCATTATTCAGTGCTGATTATCCAGGAAAGAAATTATATATTTTGCTTTTTACCTGTGCTATAATTAGGGCAGTACATCTGGAACTCACAGAGTCCATGTCATTAATTGATTGCATGCAGGCTATACGGAGATTTGTTGCTCGTAGAGGTATTCCAAGTGTCTTCTATTCTGATAATGCCAAAACCTTTGTTGCAGCTTCCACTGAAGTACAGAAGGTATTCGGACATTTAGCACCTAAGTGGAAGTATAATGTGCCAAAATCTCCATGGTGGGGTGGATGGTTTGAGAGGCTTATTTGGGTCTGTTAAGTTAGCTTTAAGAAAGACATTGGGAGTTAAGTATGTAAGTAAGTCTGAATTAGAAACTATTCTTATAGAAATTGAATCCTGCATAAACTCTCGACCCCTGACCTTTGTTGGTGATGAAATAGATTTTGATCATTATCTCACCCCTTCTCATTTTATCCTTGGTAGGACTATAACATCTAAACCCCCTGTTGATATTGAACCACATGTTGTAACTTCTGAAGATTTATATGAAAGAATGGAAATTGGGAATAGAAGATTAGAACACTTCTGGAATGTTTGGAGGAAAGATTATATAGCCAATCTTCCCCCTGTAGTAAAAGGTTTTAATCAGAAATGTAAGTTAGATGTTGGTAGCATTGTACTGGTCAGAGAAGACAATGTACCTAGATTACAGTAGCCTATTGGTGTGATTATAAATGTATATCCTGGAAGAGATGGTTTGATTCGTAGTGTTGATGTTAAAACTAGAAAAGGTGTTTTTAATAGATCAATACAAAGACTCCATGATTTGGAGATGACTTCTCACTTAAACTTTGTTTTAGAGAACCATTCTGAACAAGTTCCTGACAGAATTCTAATCAAATTGTTACTGATGACAATGTGTACTCAAGGAGAGGTCGTTTAATTAAAAGGCCTTCTAAGTTAGATTTATGAAGTATTTGTTTAATTCAAAATAGTAATGTTCTTGAATTGAGTATCTTTATTTAATATAATATAGTGTGTACTATTTGTGTTGCTTTCAGTTGGTCTATTAAGTATATGATCAGAATCTCCCCCTCCTTTTTTTATCTTTGGTTATTTAGTAGTAAACTTATATTGGAATATGTTTGTAACATACTGTACTTTGAAATGTATGAAACTTGTGAAGATAAGGTACGTTTCGTCCCTTATGGTGGGGAGTATGTCAAATATAATATTTATAATCATGCAAAGTTATTTAGTTTCGTTTACGCTTTATTTAAGCATCAGCTGGCATCCGTTTTCTTTAGTTTGCAGACCTTCAAATGTTCCTAAATTATTTCACATATGATTTTTTGCACTTTATTCATAGTAATAATTTATTAGGTAATTATATATACTTTAGTAGTTTATTAGGAAGATTATGAAAATAATATTTATGATTTACTGATGTAAAAGAAAGACTGTTTCTGTCAAATGTTAGAATGCTTTATTTTGTTTATAAGATTGTATTGTTTTTACGAAGAATATAGAGATGAAGAAAAAGGCGGCTGTTTGTTTGAAATCCCGTGCCTTCTTAATTTATGTTATTACTAATAGTGAATATCAGTAATTGATACTATCTAAAAATATGGCCGACATCATATAGAAGGCAACAACACTAAAGATGCAACAAAGGAGAAGACCCAAACCTACCAGAGAAATGAAACCCAGTCCTATAAAATGAGTGTAGGTAGTTATGGTGCTGTTGCAAAAGGAATAAATAATAAATCAGACAAAGTGTTTTGTGACTGGCAAGTTGATAAGTCTGAGTAGTGTAATTAGGTAGTTAGTATAAATGAACGTAGAGGCAAATTGAGAAAGAGTAGTAAGTGTCTGAGATGTACTCAGTCAGATCATTATGCAAATGAATGTTACACTCAGTTAAACTGCACCAGCTGTAACAAAAATGGTCATCACAAAGTGAAGTGAAGTTTCCTAAAGGATTCAAAGAGTAAGTTTTTAGGAAAACAATCGGAAAATAGCTCAATATTAAAAGATGAGCCAAGGGATGACCTACAACATTCTGACTCAGAAAAGGACAAGAAACATATTGGTGTGATGGCTATGAATGCAGTACAATGGCAAGAAATGAGACCGAGTTTACCCTCATGTACTTTGTTCACTGCCGGTGGAAAAGCAAGCAATTCAAAGAGAAGATTTTGGGTAAGCACTGGGTCTTTCTTTGATACAGGTTCGCAGTGTTCCTTTATAAACAGGGAATTAACTGAAAGGCTTAAATTAAGCCAAGTAGATGAAATTATTTTTGGTATTGATGCTGTTCGTTCTGAAACAAAGAAAGGAAGTTTTCCTGTTGTAAATGTAATTTTTGAAGTATGGCAAAGAAGAGCCAGAGTTAATTTACTTGTTATTGATGATATACTAATTAGCATGCACACTCCAGGAATAGCAAAGGTTGCAACTGTGTAAAAGTCTAATGGTCACAAGTTGGCTGATGAAGATATGAATAGTGACATGCTAGAGAATATTGGGATTGTCATTTGATAATTGCATTTCAGTCACATTGTTAGTGATATTAACAAATGTAATATTTATAACTTGATGGAAACATTCATGTTTTATTGTCATTTTCCTCATGATTTTCAACATGAAAACAGTAATGTACAAAACCCACTTGCTATGCAAGTAGGAATACAACTATTACCTACTGCTACACGAGAGTTGATTGAAAAGGCTATAGAGCCTGTTGATTAGCTGTGGGAGCTAGAAAGTTTTGGAGTAAATAAGCACGAAGTGACTTATGTTGATAAACTACACTTAGGAGTTTTACAGATTCTGTTCCTTACAAGTTTATCCACCCTCCTCTCACACACAATTATCAGAAAGCCTCTGGACAAATGAAATCTCTAGTAGAACAGCTGAAGAAAATATTGGAGAATATTTGTGTAGATAATTTGTTGGGTGCTTTTGACAGTAAAGAGAAACAATATGACATATTACTACAGCAAATGTAGAGTTGGCAGAAGCCGATATATCACCTCAAGCGTGGAATTCCAAAAAAACAAAGCTTCAAAAGGTACTGGACAAATATTTTTTTATGTAAAACCTAGATCTTTTGAAGTATCAGTCTTAGGTTTAATTCGAAATGTTAATACTAACAAGTTGTCTTTGAAAGACCTGAAGGCTGGAGAAGAAGTGTTAACCAAATAAAAACTGTCATTGGTGAGGCTAGTTTTTAACCTATTAGGTCTAATTTCACCCTTGTTAAGAAGTGGAAAATTCTTATTCAGAGAACTTGGTCTGAAATGCTCTCTTGAGAAGACCTGTTATCAGAAGTATGCAGTGATAATCATTAAATTATGAAAGACCTGAACGTCAAGCTGCAAAATGGCTGAAGAACTACAGGCATGCTTAATCCTCGATGATAAATTGTAGCACTCACTGGGAGACTCTCCTCCTTTTTCTGTTTTTCGGAGTGGCCCAGGATGTCTTCAATATATTTAAAGACAGTTTATGTCTACTTACATATGTAAGTGTTGTTTGTATGACAGCTTTGTTTTTATTGTAGCTTGTGTGTATGTCTACATATACAGACACAATATGTATACCCATTCATTTACATCAAGCATACACGTAATTTCTTATGAATAATGTGTAATTCATTATCTAGGCTAGCTGTAGAAGAGAGAGAGAAATCTGAGACGCTAAAAATTGCAGTGCCCATGCAAACAAAGAACCATTATATGTAACAGTGTTTCCGCCCATCTTCCTACCTAACGGGAGGAAATCCTAGTAAGCCCTAGTACCAAAGACCAGTACAGATGAGGGGAGTGTGTGAGACACTTTTCTTTACTGACAAGTTTAGTTGTGCTCGTGAGACACTACAAGACACTCGTGTTGAAGAACGTTCATTTGATATATATAGACTAAGAAAATATTAGTGCTTGATCATGAGTCCTGTGATTGTTTGCTGTTGGTTGTCGACATTTGGGCTTCAAGATAGATAAGTACAGGAAATGTTTCTAACAATGTTTATAGCTACGTGTGAGGGACAGAATGAGCTCATTTTAGTAGAACACCTGTAGGTAGAATATATGTTGTAAAATTTATTATTCTGTATGAGGAAGTCTTAATCTAAGGTGAGAATATGTTATTCAGTAATTCACATAGCAGTTCAAAAGCCCCTATATAAATATTTGCCAGTATGCTTATGCAGGTGATATGAATTATATCTTCATTGGTAGATGACTTAATATCGAGATCGTTTGTAGGCCTTAAACAAACCATTTCAGGATTTCTGAACTTAGGGGGTTATGAGATCGAAGGTTAATACTATATAAGAAATCCTCCACAACTATTATGGCCAAAATTTGTCTTAATCATCGAAAACCACAACTCAAATTTCATATTTCTAGAGTCAAATTAGTTAATTTTCGTTTGCTGAGATGATAATACCTGTCAATAAAACCAAGTAATATATATATGCAATGGGACTGAAACAACTGATACGGTTTCCACGCCAATACATTACCAAATTGTTATACCTGCAAAAAAAATTAATAATAATATAATAGTTTCAAGAGAAGAGCCCTTTATAAATACTCGACAATAACTAATAAAATATAAACAAAATTATAGCAGGCATGTAACCTAACGTGCTCTATTGACTTATATTTGGTGAAGAAGATGATCACAGTGATGTTTACATTTCTTTTGTCATATCAAGCAAGGAAACGTTATTAGCAGACAAGTTGTCAGCCTACAACTTTATAATATGCCTTTGTTACGGCTCCATATATTATAACATCCCTCCTCTCATATATATATATATATATATATATATATATATATATATATATATATATATATATATATATATATATATATATATATATATATATATATATATATATATATATATATATATATATATATATATATATATATATATTTATAAAAGCAGATTCATCAATACTAAAAATAAGAAAATTATATTTGTAATATGAAAAGGATAAAGACGACTCTTTAGGTATCAAAATATATTATTAAAATCAACCTGCAGAAAATATGATCAAAATTTAACATACATTTCACACTGTTAAATGAGCCTTATATGTTTCTTGACATTTTGTTATGATTTACGAGAACTAAAAGCATTTTGAATTGGTCTATTACTTCTGACATAAGTAAGGTTTGTTTGATCTTTCAAGGATGCTTCAGTGCCTTCAGGTTGTACATTGGTTTCAACTATGGGTTGTAACACACCAGCCGTCATTTTTTGAATCATTGCTATTTGTTAAATTGAACTTTTTACTAGCATATGGACTTATTCCTTCAAAAACCTTCTATTTCTTCTGTGGGAATGGGAAGGTTGTTAAGTTTCTGTTTTACTAAAGGGACTCAAAGTACTGAACTTGGTTAAGAGCTCACAAACAGACAGGACAGACATTACTGTACTTGAACACTCCACCCGTATACTACTACTCGATTAAATGAAACTCAGAATTCAACTTTCTTTTAATTTTGGAAATACAATGACACAATAAGAAAAATTGAATTAATTTTTGGAGATGGAGCAAATTTCATATTTAAATTTATGGAATGCCGCCTCGAATCCCGGAGATGGTGAGCATGATTTTGTTTCCCAGCACCACAGACGGGATGCCAAGACTTTGGCCTCAACTCGACGATCACCTCTGTCACACAGGCAAAGTAAAATAGAAGACACTTCAATTGCAGAAACAGAAACGACACACCGTTAATAATGGGAAAACCGAAAGCACAAGCACACTTATCATGAGTTTCCAATATTATTCTACTGGATGAAAAAATATTGTTTAGTCACAGCTATCCAGAAATATTTACGCTACCGTAAGAGCATACAAAACCATTAATTCTTTGCCGGTATTAAAGGAAAACAATTTATTCACAATAAATAAAGAATAAGCAAGACAAATACAGTATGTATTCCTTAAGTTGTGGGCAATCACGAAAGTTGCAATGTTTATTAATCATTTGCAATTTATATAGTAAAACACTACTTACGATAAAGGAAGAATGCACAAGATAAATACAGTATTCATTCACTTTTGGTTATCAAGAACTATTTGCAATGAAAAGGGGCCAAACCACCTTTTGAAGTATTCCCAACTTATAAGTCAAAACACTTTATCCCCAATATATGAAGAATCAGCAAGATAAATACAGTATGTATTCGTAAATTGTGGTTAACACGAATTATTTGCAAAGCCAACTGTGGTGATCTGTCTATCACACAGTTTCATTAGTTATACCTTGTGTGTGTTTTATTGTAATGCCATAATTAGCATTGCATCAGCCTACATGTATATATTCGTTTGAGAGACTATATTATAACAATCATTTATTTTGTCATTAATTTCATCATTTTCTCATGAATAAATGGGATTTGTTAGTAAAGTTAATCTAAATCTTAGGAAATCCTTAGTTATGTAAAATATGATAAAACTATATCCTTTTATTTTAGAATGTGATGCTCGTCTGATTTGTTTACAGAACGGACGAGGACTCTCTCTGAGGACGGCACCAGGTGATGAGCTATTGTTAGAGACTCTAAAAATTCGTGTAAATTTATGAGCCTCCCATTTCGCCCCTTGGACTAGTGCTGTCGAATTTGTCAAGCAGTGACTGTGTTTCAATATTGTATATAGTTCTTGGATTTTGAACAATCATTATTTCGATATTAAGTGTTGTTTGTTTTGATGTATCCAGCAGTCGTGCCTGGAGCTATAACTCTTTGTTATTTTTGTAAAATTTACCTTATTGCCGCCTAAACTAAAGTAAAATTTTTCCTTTTCTTTTATGCTGAAATATTACTCTCCATTATAATATTAATTTTTTTCAATATATTTTTATATTTTATCGATGAGTCTTTCATTTAAGCCTGGATTTATGCAGTGTTCGGTTACCAGTGGGAGTTCTCCACTACTATTAAGCAAACATATCTCATGCCCTTCCCCTTTAGTACCGTACAGTTTGTCTGTTACATTTAATTATAAGCCAGTAAGTTTTAGCCCAACTTTATTTGAAGTTGGTTGAGTAAATATTTTTGTGTACGGTAGCCTGCAAAAATCTGAGTGTAGACTATTCATTGACCAGGTGAAAGCAGGCATTCTGGGTATAGTCACCACACCAACAGGGTAAAATTACTTTTTAATTATTTAAGGTTTATAGCATAAAATACTTTAGTTAAATGATTAATTACTTGCAATTTATATAGCAAATATCTTTATTCACGAATTTTTTATGTAAAACACTTTATATACGATGATAGAAAGGGGTGAAATGAAGTCAGAATTTGTTAGGAAAAGGGATAGATTTTTACGGGGTCATAACCAATCTTCTGAGGATGAGATTTTTGTTTGGCACATTCAATGACAGAAATTTCTTATCAGTGTATATCAAGAGGTAATTTCCAGGTTAAGAAATTAAGTTTGGCGAATGAGATTCCAGTTAGGTAATCTACAAATGTTCGTTTTGTATGGGAATAGAAGCTGAGAAAATTTTAGTAGGACTTGACCAGTAACGAATTTAACCAGGAGCGAGTTTAACCAGTTCTCGAATTCCCAATTTGCTTGACCAAGAAGCTTTGCCATACACTATCCCTCACCTTGTTTGTGCCAGATGAATTCCTGTGAAGACACCATGTAAATAACGTTTGAAATAAGCTTGACTGCTGAGGCGAGATCTTGCCTCTGGGATGTTTGGACGCAAAATGAGAGCGATTCAATGTCCTTCCTGGTATTCCAGGTAATAAATCTGAAAGTTCTGAACCTATATGTTGATTATATTATTTTGCAACAACATATTTATTTAACAAAGTTTCATAACATCTGTTGTGTTTCAGTGTGGAAGAATATATATACTTGCTCATACCTGTGGGTAGAGTGACAAAATATATTAGTACTGTCTCTGATTATTCCCTGCTTCGTATATAAGTATATGGTAATCCATTCTCATCGGCAATCAACTATTATCCAGTTTCTATAGGATTTAAATGAGACGAAGTAAACAACGTCTACATTATTTAATGGTGGGTACATACATAACACTCCTTCCCCCTTTTGGAAAGGTTAATTTTCCTACAAGTCTAATCCTCCAGGTCTGGTCGATGGACTTCTTGTACTTAGACTCATTTGAGTTAACACTCTCTATATAATGTCTAACCTGACCCTGATCATTTGCCACTGATCTACCTCTTAGCTGATATACATGTCTTCTATGCACAATACCGTCTTCTTCAACGTCATAATTTAAATCTCCTATCTTGTTTTTAACAATACCTTGTTTCCATTTATCATTGCAGATATAAACATGTACCATGACATAATCACTCTCCTTGAAATGTCTTACTCTCTCTGGATTTTCCATTTGGTTCCATCCATGATTAATCTGCTCAGGCTGGAAACTAGGAACAACGAGATCCATTTTGGTCCTGATTCTCCTTCCCATTAACAAAATTGATGGAGATTGTCCTGTAGAGGCATGTCCTGTTGCTCAATACTGAAGCTAAAACTTACTAATATTATTAACTACATTATTCTTATCCTGTGTAGCTCCTCTACATTTCATATTATGTTTGAAAGTCTGCACAAACCTTTCTACCTCTCCATCTGTAGACGAATGATAGGGTGCAGATCTTGTATGAGAAATACCATTTGATTAAAAAAAAAAAATTAGCAAATTCATCAGAACAAAATTGTGTACCATTATCAGTAACAATTCTTTCTGATAATCCATGAGTAGCAAATACTGGCATAAGTGCCGACATAGTAGCATGTGTAGTGGTACTTGACATAGGAATTATTTCAGGCCATTTACTATAAGCATCAACAATTATCAAATAATACCTTCCTAAAAATGGTCCTGCAAAATCTAAATGAATACGCTGCCATGCCTTCTACGGGTACTCCCATGGGTGCAGATGTGCTGGCGGCAGGTTATTCTGATGTGCATTACAGCTTTCACATTGTTCATATCTCTCAACATCCTTGTCAGTGTTTGTCCACCATAGAAATGACCTGGCAGTTGCCTTTGACTTAACAATACCTAAATGTTTAGCATGGATTTCCTTCAGAGCCTGACTGCAAAATCTTAGGAATAACTACTCTAGCATTTTGCATAATACATCCATTTTCAATGGTTAAATCTGACCAAAGTGGTAATTATGGTTTCAACTCTTCTTGGTTTTGACATAGGCTATGTCCAGAAATTAAAGCTTGTAAGACTTTTAACAAAACTGGGTCCAGTTTTGTTTTCTGAACTATTTCCTTAGAGTTGACTGGAAAATTAAGATTATCAGCCATTAAAATACTATGTTAAATTCCACGTGGAGCATCATCTACTGGCAGTCTGGACAATGCATCAGCATTAGCAATCTTATTTGTGGAACTATATTCCAACTAAAATGTTTATGCGGCTAACGTAATAACCCATCTTTGTATTATAACTGCAACAATTGTTGGTAATCCTGCTTTTGAGCCTGATATAGCTAGTAATGGCTTATGGTCTGTCACTAAAGTGAATTTCTGCTTGTCATATAAGTAAATAGCGAACTTCCTAACACCAAATACTAAAGCTAGTCCCTCTTTCTCTATTTGAGAGTAATTCCTCTAAGCATTGTTTAATGATCGTGAAGCGAAGGCTATAGGCATCTCGACTCCATCTGACATAACATGGGAAAGGACTGCACCTAGTCTTACAGATGAAGTGTCACATGTAAGTTTCACTGGTAAATGTGGCTGATAATGTGTGAGAAACCTTTTAGAAAGTAACTCACTTTTTATACTATCAAATGCATGATGACATTCTCCTGACCATTCCCAGTCAACACCTTTTTTTAACAGTTCATACAAAGGGTGTGCTATCGTAGAAAGATTGGGTATGAAATTACCATAAAATGTTACTAACCCTAGGAAAGATCGTAACTCGCCAACATTTTTAGGAACTTTAACTTCTTTTATCGCTTTCACCAAATCATTTGTCTTATGAACTCCATGTTCATCTATCTTGAAGCCTAAATATTCTACAGACTTTACTTGGAAATGACATTTGTCTCTCTCTACCTTCAAGCCATTTTCTCCAATG